>CM040997.1:14841693-14938201 GCA_022985145.1 Pangasius djambal
TGTGTGTGTGTATGTGTGTATTTATGTATGTACATACAGGTCACCCTTGTTTGTGAACATATACATACACACACACACACATACATTATATATATATATATATATATATATATATATATATATATATATATATATATATATATATATATATATATATGTGTGTGTGTGTGTGTGTGTATGTGTGTATTTATGTATGTACATACAGGTCACCCTTGTTTGTGAACGATACATGACTACTGTCACACTTCAACACTGCTAGATCATTAGAAAACCTTGACTTTGTGAACAAAACTCAACACCCATCAACCTGCAATCTGATCTTTCTTCCTTTTCTCCAGAGAGGTGACGTAAACCTAATAAAACATAACCAAAATAAACCTAACCTTATCACATGACCTACAGTCATCTTAAGAGTCACGTGTCAGAGATTAATCATAATAAACAACTACAGATATACCCTGAAAATACCAATAAAAATCCTTACCTTTCCTTTCCCTTTTTTTTTTTTTTAACTTCAGTCCTGCTGAGAACTCACTTGATGCAATAACAGTCAATCCGAAATGTCTATGTCCACATGTCTATAGTCACTTCCTGGTTTTTACAGCCTTGCACTTCTTTATAGTGCACAGCGCCCTATAGTGGACACTCTGGATTCAATCAGGCAGTGTTTTCACATTTATAACTACAAATCAAGTACAGCTTATGAACAACTATCCTTTATGATCAGATATTTGGATGAATGTCCATATAAATGTACATATAAATGCTTAGGGACCATCTGAAAGGGATTCACTTGGATACTTTCCCAAATATACTGTAGCACTCTGTCTTCTACACCAGCAGGCCTCGAAGTTGTTGGATCCATTTAACTGTAAAATAATTTTCATAAACCCCTCAACACAATTTTTATTATTATTTTTTAAATATATTATTAACATAATCTGACTATTTAAACATTAGGCTCATTATTCAAATGTGTACAATAATATTATGGCTATTTATTAAAGCTATGTATTATATATCGGCTATGTATTATGGCTATTTATTATTTATTAAACAAATATATTATGGCTATTTATTAAAGCCAAAAGAGCCTTTAGAATGGCAGGACACATTAGGGCCAACTTGTTTTTGAATTTTTGATGTGTGGATTAAACTCATTTAATTCAAGTTACAAGTTACAATACATTTGATAATGGTGGAGTGTGATTACGAGTTAAAAAAAAAAAAAAAGAAGAAGAAGTACAGATCCTCTGTCTACGCCTCTCAGGACCCACTAACAACCTGGGATTAAATTAAAGAAACTTTTCATGACTGAACCTTTCAATTTTGAAGCAACAGATGTAATCCCCTGTGGACAAATATGTATTGTATATGTATAATTTATAATGAAGGAATGATATTGTCTAGAAAGCTGATGTTAGTTAATTAGTGGTTTGCAAAGCAGGGTCTGGGGACCTCCAGGGCTCTGTGAAGCATAAAAAGAGGGTCTGTATATTTTTATAAATAATGACAACTTGAACCTAAAGTGTTCTGTTGGTGCTCAGGAATCAAAAGCTGTTCAGAATATTACTCTACACATTTAAATAATGAGTCTTGTATTTGAATAGTGTGACTGTGTTCATAAAATAAATATGTGGAGCATATCTTATACCTAAAGGTGTCCCTGGCTTCAAAAAGCTGACTAATCGCTTGCCAGCTGAAATTACAATCAGGGTATATACAGTATATGTAGATACACTATACCCCTAAAGGTATGTGGACACCTGACCATCACACTCATATGTGCTTATTGAACATCTCATTCCAGATTTATTCCCCCTTTGCTGTTATAATAAGCTCTAGTTTCGGGTCTAATCAAACCTGTTATGAGATAAACCAGTTGTGTTTGAACAGAGAAAACTGCACCTGTGTCTCAAATGGCACACTATCATCTTACAATATACTGTATACTCGAGTAGTACCTGTAGTACCCGAAGGTTTGTACTATACGGGGTGTCCCAAAAGTCTCCATACATAGGGGAAATGAATACTTTTTTATCAAAATGTAACTTTATTTAGCCTTCTTAAAGGCTATCTGAAAAAAAATTAAAAATATGAAACATCCTGGAAGACATTTTGCTAAAAAGTGTTAATTTCCCCTATGTACAGACACTTCTGGGACCCTGTAGTAGCATCAGTGACAGCTGGTTGTGATATTAAGTAAGAGGTCTTAAGCCTAATATCTATCAGGAGCTTGGAAATACATCTATTAGGGTTGAGCTATGCATTACATCACGAGGTTTCACTGATGGTGTAATAAGAATGATGTTGGGAAAATGATTACACACACATTTAAAGCCACATAGGCAGCTGCATCTGTGATGACTAAATGTTTCACATCTGTAATTTCCAAGTGCGGTAAACAGAAAGGTTGTGATCCCCTTTCTTAATTTTGTGTAGTTTCTGAGATGTAGTTGGGCTGGAATGTTCGCTGAAACCTGGCAACCATGGTTAAAGGTATTACTCCTTCTGTGTGGCGGGAAACACACTTTGCTGTATTGAACATAGTTGAACAAAAGTACATCGAAAATCAGCTCAAAAGCCTGAGAGCCTCTCAGCTTAATTTTGTCTGATGTGCTGATGTTATTAATGTCATCCTGCTACACCAAAATCTATGTTCAGGAGCTGCTGGTGTTGATAAGTGTAAAAGTGTAAGGATGCTTCTGTGCCCTTCTGTGCCATATAAAGCTATTTAATATAGAAAGAATTGTGTTCAAAACCATTTCTGGGTGTCTTTAATAGTGTGTAAGTGGTCTGAAAAAGTTAATGATTCCTTTTAAGTCAATAGCAAACATTTACTTTCACTGAAAAAATGGGAAACTGCCTTTACTTCACGGATAGTGATGACATACACTCGTGCTGGGGCGAAATGGCAGGTACAAACAAGAACATGTTGCTTTGCTTTGTCCACCACTTCAAAAGCTGCAAAAAAACTCATATATAGTAACAAAATTACACATGGTGCTGCATCACTCTATAACAGCACTACAGTAAAAAAAAAAAAAAAAAAGAGAGAGAGAAAGAAAGAAAAGAATCAACTTTATACATCTCTAGCACATAAAATAAAAAGGCAAATATTTAAAACTAAGAAAGAAATTTAAATGAAAATTAAATGAAATTTAAATAAAAATTAAAATGAAAGCTATGTCCTTATGGCTTATGAGCGCTGGTAATACAAGTTCACACTCCATCTCAATCATTACATCCAAAGATGTTTCACACGTGTCCCCATATGAGCGGTTACGGATATGACATGACTTCCACAAACCAGCGATTGAAATGTTTTCATTTGTGCTCAAATTTTGTACAGTTTCAGAAAAATGTGAACCCAGGTATTTCTGATCCCCAAACTCACAATGTCTCTTGTCCAGAACACTGGAAATAACGTAAATAATGTGCAAAGCTCACTGTGATGAACCAGTCACTCCTGTCCTGTACTGCAGGGCTTTTAAACACACGTGAGTCATATCAGTGGCTAATCAAACCTGTTATGAGATAAACCAGTTGTGTTTGAACAGAGAAAACATAGAAAACTGCACCTGTGTCTCAAATGGCACACTATCATCACCTAGTACCCGAAGGTTTGTACTATACGGGGTGTCCCAAAAGTCTCCATACATAGGGGAAATGAATACTTTTTAGCAAAATGTAACTTTATTTAGCCTTCTTAAAGGCTATCTGAAAAAAAATAAAAAGTATGAAAAATCCTGGAAGACATTTTGCTAAAAAGTGTTAATCTCCCCTATGTACAGACACTTCTGGGACCCTGTAGTAGCATCAGTGACAGCTGGTTGTGATATTAAGTAAGAGGTCTTAAGCCTAATATCTATCAGGAGCTTGACAATGAATCTATTAGGGTTGAGCTATGCATTAGATCACAAGGTTTCACTGATGGTGTAATAAGAATGATGTTGGGAAAATGATTACACACACATTTATAGCCACACAGGCAGCTGCATTTGTGATGACTAAATGTTTCACATCCGTAATTTCCAAGTGCGGTAAACAGAAAGGTTGTGATCCTTTAGTTAAAAAAAACAAAAAAAAACCCAGTAAACTTATAGTTGTCATCTGTCATCAGTCCATTTGTACTTTGATTGAACAATATGTGCTTAGTCGATCTATTTGTAGTTTCTCCATGAAAAGGCATTAAGAGTAAATAATTCACCTTGTTCGCCTTCTAAATCACTGCTGATGACGTGTTACGGATGCGTCAGTGAAGTGGGCTGAAAAACATTAGCCCCGATGCACATGAAATCTAAGAATCTTCCATGTATAATTCTTACAACCATTGTTGTGCTTGGTTCCACCAAAATCCAAAATAATCCTCATTAAGACAACAGCAAATTATCTGATGTACATGGCAAAAATGAAACATTATACTGAAGTCTTTTTTTTTTTAATCTTTGAAACTCGTTTATACCAGCCGTCCCTGAGTAACATCTCAATTCAGACACTGACATTTTGCTCTAAATGTGGTACTTCACATCATTGACCTGTGTCAGAACAGCCTCCACAGGAACAGCTTTCTGCTCGTAATTAGCATCCCTTATGCTGCATAGTTGCCGCCACTGATTCTTTCAGTACATCATCTCCTCTATTAATAGTACACTAATGTCTTGCGTTACTCAAAGTACACCATTTGAAACACAGATTGTGTATTAAGGATTGCCTCCATGACTGGAGTGAAAATCCATTTATCCCAGGCCGTGAGTACAAGGAAAGTAGGATTTCTCTGAAACTGGTTTGGTCTAGGACTACACTTATATATCTGTGAACATTTAAAAAAAAGAAAAGTATTTTAAGTGACTGCAATTGTTCAGCTTGATAAAAAAAAAAGTAACAAACTGAATTTTTAATTGCAATGTTATTTGTGAGGATGACATGCAACACAAAGAATCACTGCATGACTGATGGCGAGGCTGGCTCTCTGATTAATGGGCTCCGGTTGAGTAGACAGTGTAGTAAACTCTGGAGCTGTGATCATGGCTGAGTCCCACTGCACTGTGCTTCCTCATTACAACTGTCACAGTTTCATGATCTTTTTGATCACAAGTAGAACACATGTATATACAGAGACACTGAAGGCAAGTGAGATTATTCAGACTTGACAGTATATACAGTTTAAAGTATATAGTAATTACAGAGTGTTTGCCCTATGTAAAATCCTCTGTAAAGGGAATAGTGGCAGGAATGCTTGTGTAGACTGTGAGTGTGTGCCACCATAAAGAGTCACTGTAGGAATGTAGTGCCAGTTATCAAGTCTGTAAATAAACAGGAGTTCCCTGCAAAACCCTGCTTTATCCCCGGCTGGTAAAACAAGTCTTTACTCATCTTCTCCAATCAAGTCTGGGCCTACGAGGAACATGTACAGTAATACACTCTGCTTTATTTTCCTCTCAGCCTGTGGTTCCAGTGATTATCCATGAGTTCTCCTCATTAGCCATTCTGAGAGGACATTCAAGTAGTCCCTTGTAGTGCTCACGCTGATAGTGCAGCTAAAATGTCTTCCCACGTGTTGTGCCTTTTCCCAAATCCCTCAGTTACCAGAACGAGAGATCTGCAGAGGGGTCCTGCTCCCCGAGGAGCGTCACACGAAGGATGAGAAGCCTGTGAGAGGAGTACGCGAGCCTGGTGCAGGCTGCCCAGAGGGTGTGTACACTCCTCCTACGCTGTGCTGGGTCACGACAGTCTGAAAGTAACCCTCTCCATCTCTGCTGGCGCATTCCTCGTATGCGCAGGCCAGCGTCTCCTTTAGGCCTTTCTGCTGCCGCTTCCACGAGTTGAAGTAAGACGGGTCGCTCATGTAGTGGTTCACGAACGAGTGCTTAATCGGTTCCTCCTCACATTCACTGTCTGTGGCCTGGCATAGCAAATCACACGGGCAGAAGCATAAAGTCACATTGTTAAAAGCTTTTCTTATGACAGCAGTTTTATATATATATATATATATATATATATATATATATATATATATATATATATATATATATATATATATATATATATATATATATACACAGTACTGTGAAAAAAGTCTTAGACATGCAAAAAAATGCTGTAGAGAAAAAGATGCCTTCAAAAATAATGAAATTAAACGTCTCTACATAAAAAAATACCATAAAGAGCAATAAACAGTAATAAATGAAACAAAGTCAATATCTGCTGTGATGACACTTTGCTTTAAAAAAAAAAAGAGTAGTCTCAGGTACAATTTGTGCAGTTTTATAAGGAAATGAGCTGTAAGTGTTACTGAGCATCTTGCAGAACCAGCCTCAGTTCTTTTATGACTTTGACTGTCATACTCGCTTCTTATTTTTGCAGCGAAACCCAGCAGCCTTCATTGTGTTTTTGTCTGAAAAGTGTCTCTTATGTAATCTACTGCTTTCTTTACTATACAAACATTTTTCTGTAACATTTCATTTTGTGCCTAATATAAAAATAAAATTCTTTGAGGTTTTCATCGTTTAAGTGTGAGTATCTATCGCTATCTGAGTCTAATCCAAGACTTCACCTCAGATTCAGACAGCTCCGCAGCTCTTTCTGTAAGGGCTGTGGAGTCTGTGGACACTGCGCCGTTGTAGTTGTTGCAGATATCTTCGTCTGAGTAGCGCAGACCTGCAGGGTTGGGCCGAGGCGGGGATCTGTCACAATAGAGGAGATAGTAGAACATATACTGTAAAATTAACATAGTGCATATACAATTTAACCTTAGCTGCAGAATTCGAACAGAACTGTCTGCTTTCAAGTGTCTGAAGAAGCCCAGAATTCTACACATGTAATATACAGAGATGAACAATTTAGAGACAGTGTATCAGGTCGATCCTGAGGTTGGGTTACTGTCTGTGTATCACATGTTCTCTGTGTTTGTGTAGGTTTCCTCCGGGTTCCCCTGTTTCTTCCCACATCCCAAAAAACAAGCCATTAGGTGGATTACCTAAGTTGCCCGGACTGTATGTGTGAATGTGTATGTGTGTGCATAGTGCCCTGTGTTGGACTGGCAGCCCATGCCGGGTGTTTCCTGCCTTGCATCCAGTGCTCCTGATAACCAGATAACGTGGAACATGAATGAATGAATGAATAAAGGAATAATTTATGGGGATGTAGTAGCTAGTAAATAGAATTAGTTTTAATACTCAAGTTTGAATATTCAGGGCTACATGATGGTGCAGTGGGTAATGTTTCCACCTCACAGCTACAGGATTTGAGACTTGGCCCTTGGTGTGAATAAATTGCCTGCTATCACCATTTTCTCTCCTGATTTCCTGTGAAGCAAGGTAACGTACACTATATAGGCAAAAGTTTGCGGACACCTGACCATTACACCGATGTACATTCTGAACATCCCATTCCAGATTTAGTCCTACTTTTACTGTTATAATAAGCTCCACTCTTCTGGGAAGGCTTTCCACTAGATTTTGGAGCGTGGCTGTGGGGATTTGTGTTCATTCAGCTACAAGAGCATTAGTGAGATCAGGCGCTGATGTTGGGTGAGGAGGTCTGGGGTGCAGTCGGTGTTCCAGTGTTCAGTGGGGTTGAGGTCAGGGCTCTGTGCAGGACACTCGAGTTCTTCCACTCCAACCTTCACACACCATGTCTTCATGGAGCTCGCTTTGTGCACAGGGGCATCGTCATGCTGGAACAGGTTTGAGTTCCAGTGAAGGGAAATTGCAAAGCTACAGCATACAAAGACATTCTAAACAATTGTGTTGCCAGCTTCGTAGCAAAAGTTTGGCGAAGACCCACATATGGGTGTGATGGGCAGGTGTCCACAAACTTTTGGCCATATAGTGTACATAATGCAATAGTAATTTCAATATTCAGACACGCACACCTGGAAAAATTAAAGACATTGTGGACTATTGAATAATGACACAAAATTGGTAATTTCATAATTTTTTTTTTTAATTTCAAGTGTATATGTGAATATGCTACAGCCTGTATGACTAAACTGGGAATCTACAGTGAATTAGTTGTGGAAACGAGGTGATAGAATAAACAACATCATGCCCCAGAGGTGTCAGTGTTTTGAAGAATGTGTTCTGTTAAGGCGACTCTACACAAGAGGTAGGGTGTGTAGTCTCACCTGGTGCCGTTCTTCCTCAGGAAGGAGCTCTTGACATGGATAGGTCTGCTGTTTAGCTCCAGAGCTGTGAAGCCTCCATTGTCCAGTGTGACCCTCTCCTCTACCGTGGACACAGCTTTACCTGCGGTGATTAGCATATCATCATCGTGGAAACACTACTAGGATCAACATCTAAAACATACCAACATTCAGCAGCTCAGTATATGGGAATTGAGTATGAGGTGGATGCATCTGCATGACATGGTCTTGGTCACACCTGTTCCACAGCTCTTGTACTTTTTGTTCTGTCCATGCAAGACGAGCCCAAAAACAATCATCAGCAGGAGAATCAGACCACTCAGGGCGAGGATGATCAGAAACCACCACTCCTCATAAAACGGGGTGTCCATCTGGGCTGTGGGATCAAAGATGTGCAAATAAAGACAGAAGGCAAGAGAGAGAGAGATGAGAGCAAGAATGGGACTGAGACTGATTTCTTCCTTTACTAGAAAATGCTTTTCATTTTCCTTTGAAAACAACAGCCAAATAGATTGGCACAATAAACAGTGGTGGCTTGTCAATAGGGGAAGATTGGGCAGAGCTCCACCATTCAGCCATTTAACAAATGTTAATTTTCATAAATTTCTCATTTACAACTCTAGACATTTTAAATTCTGCTGAAATACTAATTACCTCTTTTGCGTGACCAAGAATTTAAAAAAAAAATCTTCCTATTTGACAGATAGGTAAACCGATCTATTGATTTGGTTGCCTTCCTAGAGGTTACGCAATCTTGGGGCAGCACGATCACTGCCCCTTTTAGCTCCATAGAATTATTACTGCAAAGAACGCGAATATAGGCCCGCTAGGACAGGAATCACACTGCCGCATACTCAAGGGATGAGCAAAGGACAGGACAGTTAAAGACAGGCTTTCCAATTTGGGCTAGTTTAAAATTACTCTGCGACTGCCAAAACCCTCTTTAACAGTAAATAATCAGGAATGTAAGTGCAGACAGTGTGTGTCTACAATGTACAGAACCATTTCTTTTATAAGATATATTACAAAGGCTGAAAGAAGGAAAGGGGAATTATGGAGTGGATAATGTCTCCCATGCAAAGGCAATGCAAAGAAAAAGAAAAAAAAAAAATTCATCAGATTTGACTGACATACCTAATATCATTTAAAATGAGCCTGTACGCTGGATGACTGTATGCTGTTGAATCTCAACTGCCTATTACAGTTCATTAGACACTAGCCTATAGTTTAAGTGTGAGAGCCTCTCGACTTCATTTTGTTTGAGGCTATGTCATCATTAATGTCGTCCTGCCACACCGACATCTATGGTCATGAGCCGCTGCTGACATTAAAATATCTGAATGTATTTCTTCTCTGTAAGTAAGCTGATTATCTCTTACAGACAGCTGTAACCATGTTCTTTCATGGAGCTTTCATGGAGCTATAATTTTCTCATTTTTCTAGTAATATATGCAGGACGTGGACATAGAACCAGTATCTTTAGAAGACAGTCAGACAAAAAGCTGTTAGATAACAACCATGATATCAGCTTCAATATCTAACCTGAAACTATTGATAACAGGGCACTCCCAAAACACATTTCCTAACACCGCCTGTTCCACTATTGCTTAAATGGATGTCACCTTCAGCAGATGGTTTCACATTTCATTTCCTGGTGAAATTAGTCATGGGAATTGCTGGCAGTATGTGGAGACGCAGTACAGAAAATGTGATGGTGTGTGAATCTCCTCTTGAGAGAGCAGGAGAGAAGGTGGCCCAGATATGCCAACGATCTAAAGACACATCTTCTGACAAGGCTTGACTGACTGGTTGACAACAACATTGAGATGGACTGACAAGGGCTCAGAGGTAGATGATGATGCCTGTGGTATGAAAGGTTCAGTCTGGAGATACATGACCCTTTCAGATAACCTTCTGCCTTGGATGCATACACAAATGTTGAGGTTCTTTGTGCTGGTGCACAAAGAACATGTGACAGTATTCGCCCTTCTGACTCAAATTTGAAAGGACTGAATCACAAAAGCTGTTTTATATAAGTTTAGAGTGACTTTAAAAAACTTCATAATCCTAAGCGCACAATCAAAAATGCTTTCCTTTATAAGTTTATTAAGTGCACTACCCTTGTACCTACGTTCACTGGCCCTTTTATCAGGTAAACCTACTACCACATCCATCAATGGAAATGAGATCAGAACAACTGATGGTCAAATATTATTTGGGTGATGGACTATTCTCAGCACATCAGTGAAACTGACATGGCTGTAGCATGGAAGTGTACGTGTGTATTGGTTTTTGACAGTATATACTGTACATTCTTTGGCCATTTTATGATGTTATAGTTAGAAACTATAGCTCACTTTTTCCATGCCTTATTTATTTTAGTCATCCTCGATCCTTCTTCAGTATCAGTGTGGGTTCACTGTTTTCAATCCAGCTGTCGCATTAACACTGTTTCACCTGACACGACTCATATCAGCGCCACATACTCTACCATGCCACTACCATTAGTCCACTACCTCTAGTGCTCCTCTGGTGGTCCCTTTCCCTTGATCGATGGGGTAGATGGGTGCCAAATAATTGTGCATACCAACAGAAGGACTACAATGAGTAATTGTGTATCTACAAAGTGCTCCTATAAGAAAATTGTATCTGATAAACTGACCATTATACATGGGGTGTATAATGAATTCCTGACAAAAATAACCATATTGCTTTACTTGCTTGACAAGCAATTAATATGATAAGTCACTTCTGTTGTTAAATGGTTGCACTGCATTTCCCTAGGTGATTTTCAACAACAGTCAAGGAAAATAAATGGACATTTCAAAATAGAGACTTGAAAAGACACTCTTTATGAAACAAATGTTCACCAATATGCTGACAAGTGTCCTTGAGTATCATTATATTGCATGAGTCACATTGTGAATGCCACTGAAACTTCATTGCTGCTGTTGAATTAATGACTCTGTGTGAAAGTTTTATCCAGTGGTATTTTTTTAGTTTTTTTTCGATGGATGATTAAATTATGGATTTACTGTGACTGACCTAGTGCAGTTCAGAACAGTTCCCACTAATACCACTGACCTCTGTGGGTTGAAGTGCACAAAACTACAACTAATCATGCTGCGATTGGGTGGGAAGTGCAGAATTCTTTCGTGTTTTATTAATACAGAGTGAAACAAACCATGTCAGGTACTTCACAGATATAATAGACAGAATTCATCAGTTAGCATTCTCCATGTATGTTTAGCTGACATGACAATATATGCGAGTGGCAGCTAGGAAAAACATTTTGAGTAAGTAAGCTACCTTTAGGAGTTTGTCGTCACTAATGTTAATTAAGTTTGTTCAGTTAAATGATTAATACAGTTGCAAAGACATCCTACACAATTGTGTGATTCAAACTTTGTGGCAACAGTTTGGTGAAGAAACACATATGGGTGTGATGGTCAGTTGTCCACATACTTTTGTCCAGATAGTGTATCAACCTGTCTGCTCTTGCATATGAGGATGTGCCCAGGTCAGACCAGTGTCCACTGAGGATTCTGAAGAACTACTGCATGTGAAAGTGACCGCCATCTGACCAGCTGTTTGTGTGCTTTGGGGAGCATCATCAAGGGCTCTGCTGTCTTAAACAAGTTTGCCCATTTGGGTAAAGGAAGAGATTGGGGAAGCATACTTGAAAACAGGTTAAATACCATTTGACATGCATTATAGCTACCTTCTGGGCAGCACTAAGAGGAGTATCAATAGCGGACACTTGGTTAGTTTGAGTACTTCTCATTCTCAGTAATGAGCATTATCAGACTAACCAGAACTTATGCTGTTCTTATGATTAGCAGTGAACAATATCAGGCTGTTGAGTCATTCTCATTCTCAGTAAAGAAGTGTGACAGCACTTAAGTGATTATCATATTCAACAGGGAGCAGTATCAACACTTTGAGTGATGTCAGTTTGATTACTGCCTCTTACTGCCTCTTACTGTCTGGGTGCCTGGCTAGCTCAGTTGGTAGTGCATGAGACTCTTAATCTCAAGGTCATGGGCCTCACATCTCTACCTCTTAATCTCAAGGTCATGAGCCTCACATCAAGTGCCAAACCCAGCCACTAGGGTCACATGAGCTAGTGCTGGTCTAGGTGACTCAACTGGTGAGGTGCTCTATCAAGATGAATCCTTGTAAGTGCTTTGATATACAGCCTTCACTAATGCCAAAGCAAGCCACCCTGTAGAACCACAGTTTCATATGTAATATTCTGTTTTCTCAAATAGTCATGAGTAAATCCTAACCTTTTAAATAACATTTTTTGCTTATGTTGCTAAATGAAGTGAAGTGACTTGTGGCCAAGTATGGTGACCCATACTCAGAATTTATGCTCTGCATTTAACCCATCCAAGTGCGCACACACACACAGTAGTGATGGCACACACACCCAGAGGGGTGGGCAGCCTTTTTTGCTGCCCGGGGAGCAGTTGGGGGGTTGGTGCCTTGCTCAAGGGTCTCACCTCATGGTATTGAGGGTGGCAGAGAGCACTGGTCATTCACTCCCCCTACCTACAATCCCTGCCGGTCTGAGACTCAAACCCACGACCTTCAGGTTCACCTTCAGGTTACAAGTCCGACTCTCTGACCATTAGGCCACGACTGTCCCCAAACCATCAGCATCACTGATTCATATCCTGGAGTCCAGGCTGGGGTACGAACCAGCAACGTCTCAACCTAGAGGCAGCGTACAATAATATTGTATATTTCTGCAATTTCTCAATGGTCAAAAAAAAAAAAAAAAAAAATGTGTGAATAAAGAATAAACATTTTGGCATGGCCATGGACATTTCTCAGCCATCTGATTAGGCATGTGGTAACTGAGCAAAAAACAATATTATTTTTTTTATGTTCACACATGCAAACCTGTGCTCTATATGGAGTATAAAAAAACCTAACTGTGGCTTTATCAATGCTGATAAGGAGTTACTTAGTCCAGTGTACAGTTCAAGTGAATGCACAACAAAAGCAGGATACAGTCAGAATCAAAACAAACATCTAAATTATTAAATAAGTTTAAACATTAACCTGAACCTGAACTAGTTGCAGGGCGCCATTGAGTTTAGAGCCCAAATGACACACTGTTCCATCCCTCTGCACTTCGCACACACATGAGTTCTTTCTGAAATCCTTTTAATAGTATTACATTTCAGGCTGAATTTAAGTTTATAAATTAAGAAACTGTAAACAGCAATGAGTATGTTTGCATGGACAAATGATCAGACTTTGGCAAAAATGAAAATATTAACCTGCAAATGGGAATAATTGAAAAACTAAAAACAGGTCAAAATGACTTTCTAAATATATGAAATTTGAATTAAGCCACCATAATAAGAATCTAAACTTTTTGGCTGCACTTTATAAACATGTCGTCGCTTTATGGGCACATTTTAATTTGGGAATTTTTGCTGCAAATTACACATAATTTGACATGTAGTGCTAAATTAAGTTTGCGTTGTTTGCTGCTTCAGATGCAGCCCTTTTCTGTGCAGGTATGTTAGCACACATGCAAAATAAAAAAATAAAATGAAAAGCCTGTTGACTGAGCCTCACTCAATGAGCAGCCACTGACTGAGAAAGGAGTATTTACCCGACATGGCAGCAGAGGGCGCACTTGGCTCGCCGTAGCCGTACTTGTTGATGGCCAGCACTCTGAACTGGTAGCTGACTCCGTGGCGCAGTCGCTCCAGACTCACAGTGTGTGAGGTACTGGAGGGGGGCAGATACCTAACAAAAGTGTCCCACAATCCCTCATCTGCAGGATAAAGACACAGTCACAGACGAAGAAACGTCAGGCAATCTCTCCGGCGTTTGTTACAGGTCTTGTCTGCTCATTCCTTGGTGCTATGGTATGTTTGGTATAATTGTAATACGGGATGAGAAGAGATATGAATACATGTTTCGTGATGAAAACCTACTAAGATCTCAGGTGCTTATTCTGTATGTTCCTGAGGCAAGCTCTTGCTATTCATTTACGTCACTGTATTCATTTACATCAGATATGTAAAAGAGTTTATAGAGACTGAGCCTATAATCTCCTGCATGCTGTATTTGCCTAATGGTTGCACACCTGAAGGGCGTGCCTCGATGACATAGCCTGTCACTTGGCCAGCTCCTGTGTCTCCTGGTATCCAGTGGATGGTCAGGCCAGAGCCAGACTTAGTGACTGATGTTCTGAGGGGGGATCCTGGAGATCCTGCATAAAAAAGGACACATCTCTGAATGACCAAAAATTGTATGTTAAAATTTCAGCAGCACCAGATAAATGATATGTTTAATGAAAATGCTAATCCACAGTATTACGATACACAGCTCTGTTGTGAACATGCAACCTCCTTTTTGCTTTAACATGTCGATATACTGTTAAACCTAAATAGAGGTTCCTTTCAAATGTATTTCAGACTGTCACAGCAGACTACACGCGATTGTTGTATGGTCAATGGCAACCAGACCATGAAATGAAGCCTGAAATGCTCTGTCTGACCCGTGAGCCCAGATTGCTGTTACTTATTGATTCATGCTCAATTAAGCATTTCTTTCAGCCCTGCTGTAGCTATGTTACTGTATGCATTGTGTGTCGTGTTAAGCAGCATAAGCAGTCTGACACTGGGTGATTTGTTGTCTGCTTGCGGCTCACACACCTTGCACGGGTCCCGCTGTGATGTTGGCCTCGGCCTCGGGGCCGTAGCTGATGGTTTTGGCCTGCACACGAAAGCAGTAGGTCATCCCCTTTGTCAGGTCTCGCACCTTTAACCAGCGTTGCCAGCTGCCCCGAATGTCCACTGTCACCACTTTACTTATGCCTATACACACACACACACACACACACACATTATTTTTATTATTATTTAATGATTAAAATGAAATATTTCTGTGAATGTTGACACTAAAGACAATTAACATAATTTTCAGCTCCAGGATAAAGTGAAGGAAAACATCAAATGACAGAACTGGAACAGTGGCTTTGAAATGAGTTTCAGCAAGATGCTGCTTATGAGCCAATGATAATTTATGTGGGAAAACTTAAGTCTGAGTCCCCTGAGGGCTTCTTGGCACTTGATCAGTAATTCAAAGGTGTACACAACTTCTGGCATCTGTGCTGTTTATTGGCATAAACTTACTGTACTGTGAATAATAAAAATAAAAGCAGCTAAATTAACGACAACTACATACTGTAAAAAATGAGTGTATATTGCTATATTGCTTCTTATGGAATACCACATAATGCGTACCGTGAATAGGGGCAGTGGGCTCGTACACCACCCTGTAGCCCTCCACTACTCCGTTCGCCGACACAGGAAATCCCCATGACACATTCAGAGTAGTGCTGGTGATTTCAGAGAAAGTAATAAAGCTAGGAGCACTGGGGGCTAAGAGACAACAAGAAAGAGAGAAAAAGCAAAACTTTGGTACGTGCTGAATAATAATGAAAATGAGCCCAAACAGATACACCATGTTAAGAAAAGCAATAAAGGCGACCACAGGTTTTTACTCTCTGTACAATTAATTCACAACATTTGTCGCCTCTGTGTTCTCTGTTCAGCATGTGCTCCCTGTTGCTTTGGGAAATGTCAACGACAGTACAAGAGCCTGTGTTTCCATGGCTTGTGCTAATGAGGTCACATCCAGACCAGTTGAATAAATTCTGTACTGTTTTCTTGTAGATGACTCATGGGTAGAGTGTAGCTTGCTGCCATTGCAATGAGTGAGAGCCTCAGGTCAAACGATTCTCTGCTAGTGCACGATTCAGAGCGACAATAGTCACAGAGCACATGACTTAATGTGCAAAATGTTACTCTGGAGGAATAAAACCAGTCTGATTTTCTTGGTTTGACTGCTGAACATAGCTTGTTCTATGATTTAACCCATTCGGGGAATGAAGCCTGGCTGAAGCTAGAGCAGGTACGAGAGAATAAAGTGAAGTGAAGTGAGGCAGAACCTGACCTGACTGAAGAGTGCGCCCCCTCCTGGGCTCACTGAGTGGACCATCTCCTGCTGCGTTAAACGCAGACAGTTTGACCATGTAGTATGTGTAGCTGGTCAGGTTTTTGAGCCGCACACTTGTCTCGGGCAGAAAGAGGATCTTCACCTTTTCCGTCTCATTCTGGTTGTCCATCTCCCAGTAGTGAATCTGAAGGCAAAGTAATGGGAGTGGGGAAAAAAATAGTATCACAAAATGTGAGGGATGCAATCGAAAAGCTGTCCTTGCTGCATTCTAAACATTCAATTCCAAGCCCCGGTTCATCGCTGCTTCCTAAAAGATGCCAGATATTACAGAATGCACATACTCAATAAAAGCTTCAGGAAACTGGAAAAAAAAAATTCTGCTGTATTCATGCGTGGTTTCCCTTACAGCGCCTGTCTCGGTATCATGCATTTTTCAGAAAGGATCTGCTTAACCCCTGACCAGTCATAATTATTTCATGGCCCAACTGACCCAATCTTTTAAACACACTGTCGAACATGATTATCTATTACAACGCATTATAAAAGCAAACACTGGAAGCATTTGTTCTAGTTATTTCTCATCCCCAGAGAGATAGAGATGGGAATGAAAGAGAGTGAGAATCAGAAAAAAACAAAAGTTTAAAAAAGAAGAGAACGAGGAGGACAGGTTATGACCTTATAGCCCTGGATGATGCCATTCTGTGTCTCGACAGGGGGCGGCTCCCACTGCACCTCCAGCTGGGTGGATGACACCGTGTTGACCTGGATATTCTGAGGGGCTACGGAGGGAGCTGAGAGAGCATGAGAGGCATTAGTATAAACACACTGCCCACAATCACCACCCACAACAATGCTGGTTCAAAACAAAGTCCCAGCATATATACTGACACATATTTACTTACACAAGCTGAATGCTAATACCAACTCAGTAGCACCCTAACATAACTCATTTCAGTTTCTTCTCCAGATGGGCTGAGGGGTGCGAGAACGAAGAAGCACTCAAACAACACAGATCACAGTGACAGACCAAGCTGCATTCCACACTGATTGCTGAGCATATCAAACTAGAGAAATACTGAATCAGTCAAGCCTTTAATACCAGAGAAAGCTTAAGCATGACAGCATGTTTCATTCAATTTATTGTACCCTGATTATGTATGGAAATGATGGTAAAATAATCAGTGAGGGGGAGCAAAGCTTCGGAGTAAAATTAGAAAAAGCTCCGTATTTGATATACATAGTGCACTATAAAGGGTGTTAAAGCCATTACTTCATGTCAGATACAGTATAGTGTACTATAAAGGGAGTACCAAACCATTTCAGATTCAGCTAAAGTTTTACGATTGCGCTCAAAGAGGTCTTTTGAGATATAAACTGCATTCGACTTGCTTCGGAAGTGGGAAGCTCGGAATGACGTCATTTTCAACCTCTGTGCATTTCAGGTACAAAGTTGGAAACAAAAATGGACACCTCCATGTTGGTCTTTTGTTAGCAACAAGCTAGCTAGCTAACTGTGATGAGTGATGTATACTGTATTTATGTGTGATGTAGACTGTATTAACAGTGAACTGTATAGTCAATGGTCAAGTCAAGTCGATATAACAAATGAATATCTCTGTGTGTTGAGTCATATAAAGTAAATACTTGTATATACAGCAGAACTTGCAAAACTTAACTTAACTAAAACTTTAACTTAAAGAGCAGCCATGTTGTTTTTATGTCACTTGCTGAAATCGGAGGAACACAGAATTGAGGAGAGCATCCCGAGGTCCCGAGTAGAAATTTTGAGTTGAGGGGACGTTTTCTTTGGTTTTTCCTGGAGGTCTTACAACCTCTAGTCGAATGCAGCAATATTCTCAGATAAGTGCATTTTAGAAATCCGGCTACCATTAACACAGAAGATTTCTGTATATGAATATAACTTAAAAATCCTTTCTGTCTAATTTAAGCAGGGAAAATTACGAACATCTATGTTTCAGTTTTGACTAAGAGACTGCCATGTAAGGACGTCAAGCCACGTCCACTCAACACTGCTCTCATTTCAGTATGTAGATTCAGTGACATGCCCACATTTCCATATGAACCATACGAAAAATACATCCTGCTGTTAAAAAAATTTTTTGCCACCGAACCACCGAGTTCTCCTGGCCTTGATCTTCCACACTCCATGCATGTTTGCAGATACACATATATACACAGCACCCCCACCTTTATATTCCTCATCCCCCCCCGTTCCCCCTCGAGTGGTGCCAAAAGTTAATCATTAGGAAATTTGTCTGTTTGTTTGGCCGTCCCCCTTCCTGCCGCTGGGAGTAATCTCCCTGCCTGACCCCCTCTAATGATGCTGTTAATAACCTGATGCAGATAACCCTGTGCAGCTCCACCAGCTGTTTGAGTTTCTTATGACAGATTCATATTTACTGCTTCATTAAGCCTCTTACGAGAAGCGGCCATAAGCAGCCGGAAGACGTGCAGGAAAGGAAACGCCAAAACTGCTGCTGCTGCTCTCAAAAACAACATCTTCCCATTGCCACCATTTTACACATTCTGATGGACCATGATGATAAGATCAAGTGCTATGCTGCGAGGCATGCCCCAAAATGCCCTCAACAACACCAAGTTTACAAGAGCATGTTTTTGCCTACTATGCTATTCAGGATTAAATTAAAAACCAAGCTGACACCCTGTATTTGTAGAAATTTAGCGGCGTTCAATATTCGTGAGCGAGTCAGCCAACTGAGGCACTAATGCATCTTACTATCAGACAGAGAATGATTTTTTTTCAACTAAAGGCTTTTATCAGAGGCATTGAATTGATCATACAGACGATGATCTGCCCGAGTCGGCACTGACCAGTGCCTTTTTGTAAATCCTAACCCATAATGCAGTGCAGCAATTAGAGTCTGGTTTCTCATGGTGGGGTTCTGACGTCGTCGTGTCCTGTCCTGCTGTTTGGCAGCTCATTAGATACGGAAAGCTGCTCGGGTTCAGCTGTTTGCCAGGCAAATGGAATATTGCTCCGAGAATAATTGCACTGAACATTGGCTGTTTTCAGCAACGAGGCGACTTGTGTTGAATTTGAAGAGCACTCAGATCCACCACTTCATTTCTTTTGGTTGAAATGCCAGAGCAATGGAAAAGGATAATATTTTATGCATAGATAAAGAACTGCTCAATAGTGAGAACATTAGCATGAAAGTCTCTTTTAAAAGGTAGAGGTAGAGGTAGTCTATGTGTGTGCGCGAGCGTCTGCGTGCACATGTGTATGTATATGTCTACGTGTGTACATGTCCAAGTTAGTGAAGAAACAATACAATATGTTGAAACTGTCAACCACGCAGTCTTGCTCTGCTTGGAAAAATATTTATTTGAGCAAGGTCAAGCCTGCAGGTATGCAATGTAATGTCAAAGAAAAGTGGATAGTGAACAAGCAGCCTCTAGCCAGCACCCTTTTTAACTCGCTGCACAAACCCATCTGCGAGCCATTCCGCAAGCTGTGAATTTCGGCATCCCACAACGTATTTCTCTGAACCTGGCTATTATTTAGCCTCCTAAAGCCCCCCTAAGGTTTTCACTGAAGAGACTTACCAGCAGGAGAACTTACAGATGAGCCATTCCTAAACAACTTGCTCTTTTTGAAAGGTGATTCACGCAAATTGACTCACAACCAGGAATGAACGTGAATGAATTATTCCTTATTTTAAACTTTTTTTTTTTTTACATTTATCTACCCCAAACAACCACAATATTGATAAGTGAACCTGTTCTCCAGAATGCCTCTTTGTTCTTAGATGAAAAACACATCATGTCTTGTGTGTATTAGTTCCTCTCTAGTGTGTTCTAGTCGTCAGTCTTGTTGAGAGCGAGATATGAAATGCATTTGCAAGTAATCACTGACTGACTGACTCATAGTTCTAAGTT
The DNA here is from genome assembly GCA_022985145.1 of Pangasius djambal. Lineage (NCBI taxonomy): Eukaryota > Metazoa > Chordata > Actinopteri > Siluriformes > Pangasiidae > Pangasius > Pangasius djambal. The sequence continues at coordinate 14,861,750 of CM040997.1, forward strand.
TATGTATAATTCTCATCTTCATTGTTTGACTCATACCCATGATCTCCGGGTACTTTATCAGCAGAACTGCTGGCCCCAAAACATTTTGTTGTTATCAGCCATTTTGTCTGCCTTTTGACATAAACAAGATATCCGTTTAGCACAGACTAAATCTTGTTTTGTCTTATTTGAAGGTTGTTTGGTCTTTTTTGTTGTCATGCTTTTATGTGCAGAGCGCTGACTGCTAAAGACAACAAGGCTCGTATTAATTAAATGTTAAGAAGTGAGATTTGTCTTCACAGGCTATACACAGAACAGAGAAAGCTAATGATTACCTGCTTCTCCTACAAACACCTCCACTGGAGTGCTAGCAGGACTCTCGCCAATGATGTTGTAGGCCGCCATCACGATTTCGTAGCGTTGGTATTTCTGCAGTTCTGTGAAACATGGCATGGGGATAAAAGACAAAATGGTCCTCGGATAAGTTTCACGTTATAGATGTTATCCGGGAAAACGCAATACAGTACTCTTCCAATACTTTTGAAGTTTTATTTAAATAGGAAAAATTATGTTGATGCTGTAATTATGATGATGCTATAAGGCAACTTAAGGCAACTCAGTGTGAATTTTTTCATTCCCAAACAAATATTATTTTCAGGATCTTTAGCATACATGTAAAAGGTTTATATATAGCATCTCTTTATATATAGAAACTAGACAGTTCCTTGTAAGTAAAGATGACAAGATTTGCCTTGGCCTCTGGATGCAGAGAGTATCATCGACTTGGCTTTTTGTCAGAATGAGTAGGAATACGTCATTTGGATATTAAAAGCACATGACCTAATTCAGGCAGAAGAGTGAATAAAACTTACGGGTTAGTTCGAATTCCGTCAGTGAAGGATTGCTCACAGTCTTCACAGTACTTTTGGCTTGACAGGTTGAGAGAATGAAACAAAAATAAATGAGGAATATAGTGCTAAAAGATCAGACAAGATGGAAATATAAATCAAAGAGTTATTTCATCATGGCTGCAATTTTTGCTTTTTGACCCGAGTTTCCCCATCAGATTTCTTCACAGGATCGATGAAATCCCACAACACTTACATCTACACAGACATGAAGCAAACCCCAAAGGCAAAACCAAAGAGACTGAATGATTAATGATTCAGTAGTCAATATAGAGCGCCGCATCAGCTTGGTTGAACTAAACCACTAATAAGACGTCTAGAACATATTGCTTCTATGGCTGGGATTTAAATTTTTAAAGATGATGGTTAAATTTAGGGCTGTGCTTCGTGTTTGGGCAGCATGTTGGTGCAGTGGGTAATGTTGCTCCCTTACAGCTCCAGGGTCTGCAGTACGATCTTGAGCTCAGTTACAATCTGTGTGAAGTTTTGCATGTTCTCCCCATGTCCGTGTGGATTTCCTCCTTGTTCTCTGACTTCCTTCAAAAACGTCTACTCCAAACTGCACCTAGATGTGAATGTGTGTGTGTGTGTGTGTGTGTGTGTGTGGTGTCTATTTAGGATGTATTCCCACCTCATGCCCAGTGTTCCTGGTAAAAGCTCACAATCCACTGCGAATGAATGAATGAATAAATGAATGAATGAAAAATTGTGTTTCACCCCCCATATCATGATTCTGAAACACACCTACATTACATCACTTCAAAACCGCTTTAAGTAGAATGCTCCTGAAAGTCACAAAAGGCCTTATCTGATTTTTTGAAGTACCTACTGACTTCTGAACATGAGCTGTTAAGATTGAGCAAACAAGGCAGAGGTGTGGAAATTTGCTCATGGATCATTGCATGAGAGCCTGAACGATGCAGAGAGTTAGCTGCACTTACTACGGAGAGAAAAAGAGCAGGAAGATGACAAGACAAGAGAGAGACAGAGAGGTTAAAAAAAAAAAAGTTAAGAAAGATGAGAATAGTGGACAGGATGGTCAAGGAAGAAGAGAAGGAAAAAATCGGAAGAAAAAAAAAAAACAAAATACACTTCGCTTTTCCTCTAACTGGTGAAAAGAAGAGAAGCGTGTTAAATGCTCGTTCGTGCTTGGCTGCTCCAGACTTTACTGCATTTAAATGCTGTCACCACTGCTGAGTCCAATTTGGCAATGGAGATTTAAATGCTGTATTGAACGTACAGTGAGGAGTGTGATGGCATGCTCAGTGCCAACAGCTTTGAACTCGTACTCATGATTCTGCCTCTCACGTGGCCCAGGGACCTAATGAGTTCATTTTCGCTGAGAAAATGACTCTCCGGGCTTCAGGAACATGGGTAAGGAAAATGTTCAATTAATTTTACTACCTTTTGACCACAGGCTTCAGTGTATTAAAACATTTCTAATCTCTGTATGGCTTAAATGATCTGTCCTTCAAAAATGTAATGCTTTAACAGATTAAAAAATGTAACATAAAATGCACTACTTACTTTTATCTTTAACTTGAAAGTTATAAGGTCCATTCTATTATATTTTAGTTATAAGTTAAAGTCATAAACATTCATTAATTAACTCAACCAGTATTAATCATTTTGTCTGGGTCGTGGTGGATCACTGGAGAGCACTGTACACACACGCACACGCACACACACACACACACACATACACACACACACACACACACCTAGGGGCAATTTAGTGTAGCCAATCCACTGATCAGCATGTTTTTAGGAGGTGGAAAGAAACCGAAGAACCCGGAGAAAACCAATATGGACATTAGTGGGAGAACATTAAAAACACAGACAGTAAATCAGGATCAAACCAGATCAGGATCAAACCAAGGATCCTGGAGCTGTGAGACAGCCACAATACACCCTGCACCACGGTGCGGCCCTGTGATAATTTAAGTATCATTAAATATGTGAAAAGTTTTACACCAAAAGTGGAAATAATGTAACTTTTGTGATCTTGAGGGTCAAAGCTTGTCTTAATATCTTAAGACAATAATCATCTTAAAATCACAGAACTGTCAGATAGAATCTTATAATCTCAATGTTTCCTGATATTAAGAACTTGTTTTTGAAACTTGTTTCAGCCTCAGAGGTCAGCATGTGTATATGTAGCACATTAGATGTCTGGCCCCTACCTGTCAGGTCTGCCCGTGCTGAAGTGCTGTTGATGGTCTTCTTGGCCTCCTGCGGCGTGCTGTCATACTGAAGTTCGCGATAATACAGCCGGTAGCCCACCAGCACTCCGTTCACACTCTCCTCCTTTGGTGGCTGCAACAGTGCAGATTAAATTAAAGGTCACATTCTCCTCGCTGACCTTGTGCACCCTATTAAAGACCTGGTCCGTGGGAGGGGGAAAAAGAAGACAGACAGGCGGTAGGGAGGGTTTCTGCTGTGTGCTGTCTGTGCGGCAGCCACTCCGTGAAGCAGATGGCAGAAATTTTATTTCCGGGCTGGTGACTCATTAACAAAAGCTCTGCGTTGAAAGTAATCAAGCGGGCGACGCCCCCGATACAGCAGCCAGTCAGACAGACCAGCCTGCCCTCATAAGTCAGCAGTGAAAGGTTTCGGCTGCTAATTAATATCCCTTTGGAGTGTGCGTGGGTATTAATTATCCCGGTCCTGCCTGAGTCCTCGTGAAAATGTGTTATCAATACTTCATGTGGCTGAGATATGCAAAGCTGCACGACGAATACCAAGCGAGCCATGACAAGCCCCTTGGCACGTCCTGCTGAAGAGGACTGTTCGTCAATGAAAACCAGATAATTAAACAGATAATGGCTGTAATGCGTGGATTTAACGAACCATTATCTCCACCAAGCCAGCCCATCTCCTCAGACTGGAATGGTCTGCTTGAAATGCTGCAAATAAACATGCATCTGTGCACACTTGATAGTTCCTGAAGCTCATTAGAAGGGATGACGAAGGAAAAAAAAACGTGCAATCATACCTGCCACTGCACCAGAACTGAGGTAGTGGTGGAGGGCTTCACCGACTGAATAACAGGAGCCTCATCCGGAACTGCCAGGAAATAAAAAGAAACAGGATCTATGAATATACAAAAACATGCAATATTTGAGATGGCAGACGTTTTTCTGCCACCTGAAATAGCCTAACGCAGGGGTTCTCTAATTTTATGCAAACAAAGGTTAGTTTCTGAAGACCATTCAATGCACATTAAACATGTGGAAATTCTGTAAAGGGCTGCAAGTGTGACCCCTATTTAGCTGGAATGAAAATGTGCAGCCACACTGGTCCTTTGTAGATAAGACTGAAGTTCCCTGGCCTAATATGACAAATGTTAGCAAGCATTAATAGCCTTATAGCTAAATAAACAAGCTCATTTGTCACAGGTAGACATAAATTGCATTTCACTTTCAGACTACTAATCTGCATGGTCATATCCATAACAGTTCGTTTCATCAGTCGTCAGAACTTTGATAATATGCCATAACAACCAATATTATGTTTAGGGCATTAGGCAGATGCCCTAATCCAGAGCAACGGACATTTATCTCATTTATACAGCTGAGCAGTTGAGGGTTAAGGGCCTTGCTCAAAGGGCTTGCTCAGCAGTGGCAGCACAGGGATTTGAACTCATGACCTTCTGATCGACCAAGCTCTTAACTTCTGAGTAGAAGAAAGATAGAAAGATAGAAATCACTAACATTAACTAATTTATCTAGTCAGTTATTTAACTACTAGTAAATTAGCTTGTTTCACATGGGTGGGATTTCAGTTCAGGGAGCCATGTTTACAAAACACACTTGAATTTCATTCCAATATTGTTCTTAAGAAAAGTTCTCAGTATTTGCTTTGTACGGTTTGGTTTGTGTACGGTTGAATACCTGCATGTGCAACGGAATAATCTATAAACCGAACATTTTTGTGGAATTGACCGCATGTGAACAAGTTTCTCTGCTCTGCCCACCATTTCACTAATTTGCATAACAGCATTTCCAGCAACAGATGCTCACACAGATAAGAAAGATGTCTCAAAAGGCAACAAAGAAGAGAAATTTCAGTGAGTGCGAAATTGATGTGTACTTGTAGTCAGAAACCACAATTACAGAAAATCAGCATGGTCTTGAAAGGTACACTATACTGCCAAAAGTACAGTATGTGGACACCTGACCATCACACCCATATGTGCCCCTTCCAAAACCACTGGCATTAACATGGAGTTGGTCAGCCTTTTACTGTTATAATAAGCTGCACTCTTCTGGGAAGGCTTTCCACTAGATTTTGGAGCGTGGCTGTGGGGATTTGTGTTCATTCAGCTACAAGAGCATTAGTGAGATCAGGCGCTGATGTTGGGATGTGAGGAGGTCTGGGGTGCAGTCGGTGTTCCAGTTCATCCCAAAGGTGTTCAGTGGGGTTGAGGTCAGGGCTCTGTGCAGGACACTCGAGCTCTTCCACTCCAACCTTCACACACCACGTCTTCATGGAGCTCGCTTTGTGCACAGGGGCATCGTCATGCTGGAACAGGTTTGAGTTCCACTGAAGGGAAATTGTAATGTTACAGACAAAGACATCCTATACAATTGTGTGCTTCCAAATTTGTGGCAACAGTTTAGTGAAGGCCCCAATATGGGTGTGATGGTCAGTTACCCACATACTTTTGACCATACAATGTACATTATCTTTATAGTGTATAGTATAGTTAGTGTCTCTCCTCATTGCTTATTGTCAGGTCCTCAAGAAGGGCTAACACAGCCATAATTTACCTTTAGTAAAGTGTCTGGGTCTTGTACAACCTAACTTGTCCTTATTAAACAACAAATTAAGTGCACTGGTCCAATTAGCAGAAAGTTGACCTGGGTATTTGTCATTTCTATATTTAAAAAAAAAACAAACAAAACAATTTAAAGCAACCTTTATTTAAATTATTTATAGATTTTGCATAACCTATCATTTGCTGTCATGGCAACAGTAGCATTACACCTACTACTTAAATAAAAGTCATTACAGTTCACAGTTCTACCGAATAGCAATCTCTAACTATTGCAGCACACTGCCACGGCCACTTGGAAAGGTTTTTACATTAGATTGGAAACCTGCATTATATGGCACACATTTTCATGTCAAATTCTTGTTTTATAAATCGTTACTTAGAGGTGAATTTTTACATATGACCATTTTTAGATCAAATTTGTGTGTGTGAAGGTTTTATAAATGAGGCCCCAGGAGTGTAGCAGGTGGGAGCGTGGTTTAACGAGAATCTGCAGCATTGTTATATTAATGAGCTGTTTGTGTTTCTCTGTTGAACAGTGAGCTGAAGATATGTTTGAGTCAAATGGAGAGCACTGAGTGGGCCGAAAAGCTGCCGAACTTTCTGTTCGATTACATGCGTTTTTGTTTTTCCTAATTCCTTCCTAATTCCTACTTTGCTTCAGAGCAAAATATATATACGCTGGTTTCTCGAGTATCGTGCCAGTGGAATTGCTACAAGGAGTTTCGATTTGCTCATAATTAGAAGGATATTAAGAATCACATTAAAAATCACACTACTGAGGTCAGAAGTACTGTAAATGTGTATTCCAAATTACAATGGAGCAAATATGATTGTAGCGTGGGTCAGGAGAAAGGTAGTTAGCCAGCAACATAGAGATTTTGCAGTGAATTCTGTTTGTTTTTTATATAAGTGGGACATCTATTTACTATTCAGAAAGTATTCAGCACAGATTTTATACAAATAAAGAAGACAGGCCACCTTTGTTGTTCCATGTCCAGGTCTTCTCCTACCCTGACGTGCTTTCATGCTGATGATGTTCTTTTGACAAATTTCAGGCATCAAATAGGAAAAAAAAAAATTGCACATAATATGTTTTGACCGGTCAAACTGAGCCACACGTCAAGATTTGAACATACAATTTTGGCTTGGATCTGAGTGAAAAATGTTGGATTTCATGGAGGATTTTTTGCGGTGCAGATTACAAATGTGCCATTAATTAGAACTGAGTCTCCTGTCAAAACAAATCCATAATAGCTGTATTTACTACGTCGCACCTTTTTTGTACATTTACAATGCAGCTCAAAGTGCTTTACAAAAAGCTGACAAAAAGGAATAATAGACTTTAGTCGATTTCCATAACACAGCATGCTTCTAGACTATGAGAAAGATAAGAGAGGCTTGTTCTGCTCTTCTCCAGTTCTGTTATTGGAATCAATACTGTATCAGGTAGTGCCAGAGGGCACACGAGCGACATCTCCATCTATACTCACCATCTTGTAAAGTCGTAATTGCATCGGTCTCTCGGCTATACTTGCTGTCACCGATGTCATTAGTCGCCATCATTCTCAGCTTGTATGAAGTGTAGGGCTTCAGCCTGGGGGATTGTGCAACTCTTGAGTTATCTCACACTGGACACAGACCTTTACCATTGTCAACAATGCATCACATCTCTCACACAATACACTGAAATCTAAGGCCACTGAAGGCAACTACTTCACAACTGCAGTGCCTGGAATAAACAGGGGACAAACCTCATTATCTGTGCAATTATGCCCAGACACACACAAAAAAAATCACATCCAAGGAAATTCTGTAATCAAAATTCTTTTCAAAATCTGTTCATTTGTCTTAGCTTACTATACCACTCAACCTTTCTTTTCCTTTCTGAATTAGTTCAAATCAAAGATATAATCAGGATGTTGCAGAGACTCCTATCTAAACATGTTCACATAACTACAAAACAAATCACCTGGCAGAAGTATTGTTACGAAGTGACTATGTATGAGGTTTCTGCTTAGCAGGACAGGAAATGTTACTCCAAAAGCCTCAAAGTGTGCTACTCCTCCAGGGCTCCAAACAAGCCAAGCCACAAATCAGGCCTAAATAATCTATTCAACTCTTTAGAAGGCGATAAAGAGATGATGGGTTAGAAAGTCCTAAACAGAGGGAGGGGAGTCATCATAATCAAGATGAGATGGGCCTCTGAATGCATATAAAATGCCACTTGACTGGCCATATAATCACAGCAGCGGCTCAAGCGTAATTCAAATGCAGGGCTGGTGTACCAGCGGTCCAACAATGGAGAGTGGTCTCTGCTTTCCAAACGGGGCTTGAGCACCATAAATCGCTAAAGGAGGTAAAAGAAAAGGCCTGCTAAGCTTTTAATAACACTCCAGGCATATAACTCTCACTGCATGCTGTCAGCCTGGCGAGGCCAAGCATTGAGACAGAAACATGAAGGAAATCTTTATGAAGTTTAGAGTGATAAAACTGCCTTAGATGGAATTTGAGCTGGATCTCTGGATACACACAAAACTGTGTGAAAGAGTGGAGGGGAAGAGAGAAAGAGAGAAAGAGAGAGAGAGAGAAGGAGGGGGAAAGAAAATCTCACCGGTCCACCACATAGGAGGTGCTGTTGTGGCTAATGGAGGATGAGTGTGTGATCCAGTCTCCATTGGGCAGTTGGCGTAGCTGCAATGTGAAATAGCGAACCGGTGAAGACCCATCTCCCCCTGGCACCCAGTCCAACTTGAGCTGGCGTGACTGCACCTGGTCCTGGGGCACACTGAGCTGCAGTGGAGGCTGGGGCCGCTCTGAGAGAGAGAGAGAGAGAGAGAGAGAGAGAGAGAGAGAGAGAGAGAGAGAGATGAGCAGGAGTGCAGAGAGGTCGGACCCATCTCGCTGACTAGTCTTAATCACACCGCATCAGTCAGTGGCTTGCCCGTGGAGCACTACAATGCACCGGCCCCATCAATTTTAATGCTCTGAATCGATGCACACAGGCATAATTGTTTATTTAAAGGTGGGCAATATCGATCACTATTAAAGATGCAGATCATGCAAAAGAAAAAGCATCATTCGGACCCTGCATCACTGATCACATCGCCTTCCCCTGATATTTCTTTAAGCAGGTCTGATCTATAAGAGGCTGAAATGACTTTCCACGTTTCTTTAAAAAGCTGTCTCAGAAATGAAGAAAGAAACCATTACACTACAACAGAACCAAGACTTTCTCCATCTAGATTACATTTAGCCATTAATCTGATTAAAAAAGCTGCAAGGTCTTCGAAAGATTAACTCAAACATTGCCCTATTTGGCAAAAGAGAACAAATTAACTTGGCTCAAAGGCTAGTATTTCTAAGGGTGATGTGAGCACTGTGACCCTGTCAAGGGCAGAAAATAAAGCAGCCTCTAAAGATTGATGGCCACTATATACTGTGTGTGTGTGTGTGTGTGTGAGAGAGAGAGAGAGAGAGAGAGAGAGGGAGAGAGAGAGAAAAAAAGGGCAAGAGAAAGGGTCAAAGAGAAGGAGAATCACCTCTGATCTCTGTAGTGATGACCACAGCTTGTGCGGCTGGACCCCAGCCCTGCTGGGTCTTGGCTGAAATGCGGAAGATATAAGCAGACTCGGGGAGCAAGCCGCTGGCAGTGAACTGTGTGGTGTCTGCACCCACCTCCACTGTGGTGAACTTATTTGGATCTCCAGAATCCAGCCGGTATGCTACCTGATACCCTAAAAAGCAGGCAGCATGAGGATATGAATGTTTTATCTGAAGCACTTGGAATAAATGTTGCTGTGTCTACATTGAACAGCTAAAAAAAAAAAAAGGAAAAAAAAGCCCAAAACAATTAAACAGCTCAAAACAGCTCAATCAAAATCTCAAAGAAGACAAAGAACAAAAGCTGAGGAAATAAAAAAAAAAACAACAATAAAAAAAAACAATAAAATAATTTCATCATCAAACCCACACGACTGTTTGAAAGTAAGACCTGCTTTCAAAAACACCCACAATGGTAAGACATTTTGGATAATGAATGACTTTCAAAAGGTTCTCGCTATATTGGAAAATCTGCTCTGCTATCACTAACTTCATATGAACCAGCCGTTCACTTTGTCAGTCTTTTCTAATCGGTATCTAAAAAACAAACAAAAAACAACGACAAAAAAAAAAAAAAAAAAACGGTTCACAGTCAGCATAAACTCTGTAGTGTTGTACAAAACGTTAGCTTATTACTTTGCTCATACTGTGCTCTAATGCAATCTAATAATATTTAAATGAGAGTGTTTTCTGGCTTGTGTGATTGCTAAATGGAGGGTTTGAACAGTCTTTGTTTTCCAGCTGAGAGGTGCAGAAGGAAGGCATGGCTAGTCGCATTATTCTTCAATCTTCCATCTGTGTAGCGTCAGGAGGAGCGACAAGTGTGGCAAACAAATGCTAACATTACTGGGAAACTCTGCAGATCAGAACGCGTGGGCTGAGTCTGGCTGAGTCAGAGATGAAACATTACATCAATCATGCCGTGTTTTTGTTCGGTGCTTTGCCCCTTTGGCTGTACAGTAATAAGGTAGGCCATCTCACATTGTGGAGCATGCAGTACTCTTGGACTGGTATTTCATCCTAATGTCCACTCCAGGCATGAGGGGCTGTGAAAAATAACATCCATCTCCTCGCTATATGCATACACACTGATGCGTACATGCCCTCAATATGTTTGTGCCAAGCTCTGTTTTCCAAGATGTGGTGGTGCAGCAAAACAGACTGAGCTGAGTTTTGCTTTGCATGAGGACAAATTCAGCACGGTAAAAAGTCCTGTGAGATAGTTTGGGTCGCTGCACTCCACTTGCTACGCTCTGTCAAACCTCCACCAGAAATCATTGGACAGTGATTTCTGAGCCTAACATGTTTTGTTCCTATTGCACTGCCTCTGCAAAGGTCACAGCAGCTCTGTGCTACTCCACTACTCCCCTATGATCCCTAGTGCTTCCGTAAAAGCCATGCCACAACCTCATCAACACCATGGAAGTTCACTTCATGTGTACTCTTAACACCCGTGGCAAATTACAGGCCGAGCACTAAATGAGATCTCGCCAGTCCGGTTTCTTCTACCCTATCTGAAGTAAGCTTCTATAAGACAGAATCAAGAGAAATAAAATGAGTCCCAGGAGTAGCACTGTGTTTTAAGAAAGGTAGAGAGGTAATTAACGAGGGTTCACAGCAAAGGAAACGTCCGCTTCTACAGTTGCTCAGCTCAGAGGCTTAATGTGAGCTCGCATGAAACCTAGAGTTAAGGTTTCTCAGGTCAGGGAGTGCTCAGCTGAGAGCAGGGCTGTGGAGAGAGCAAGCTAGGACAGATTTAAGCAGGATTATTCTCGCTGCTGCAAATTCAAAAAGCAAACTCCCAGCAAAGCCTGCTTGCGCTCATTTTTTTTTCAGCCCGGTGGATTTTTCCTAGAGCACGTCTTTTGACGCTTGTCTGAAACGTGATTACATATAAGACTGGCTATGAATAAAACAAACCCACATGACTTAACCCAATGTCAGCAGTTTGAAGAAAAATAAAACACAACAACAATAATGATAAAAAAAAAAATTAAGACTCATATACAGGCCAGTCACATTTTTTGCACCGTGCTTGTGCATACCAATAAAGTTCTGCTATTTTGTTTCATGAGTTCGAGCGGCATTAGAGACTTAAGTCAGCCTGGTTTTTGTAGCACTGGCGTGATCAGCCAGCTGACTATTCTGAGCTTCATTCACTTTGAGGTGTTAATCAGTATAATCTTATTAAAGCAGTGTTTTCCCTCCTCTCGGTCTCCTACTCCCTAAACATACAGATGTGGTTTGAATCTCAGGTGCAGTGGGTTTGCAACATTTCAGGCCAGATGGAACTCAGCTGGAGATCAAAATCCTAGTAGGTTCTCCCTCATGTAAGGTGAGGAACAACAAGCTCAGGCTTCACATTAGAGAACATGGAGCAGATGGCTCATGAAGATTACTACTTCCTCAGGTGCATTGGTGAATTTCCTCTTGAAATGTGAGCCGCAGATTTGGAACAATACACTACTATTTCTACTATTGTCTCAGGGTCAGTGTTCTCTTACCCATAATGATGCCATTCAGGTCTACTGGAGGCTGCCAGACCACCCTGACCTCTGTCAGACGCACCTCGGGGAACACCAGTCTCATGGGCGGCCCTGGAACTAAAAGCCACATACAGAGAAGGAGAAATTAAATGTAAGTACAATATAACTGTAACTAGTCTGTCTTAGTGATGTGAGAAATGACAATAATCCTGCCTTAACAAAGGTATGAAAAATAAATGTGTAAAAACATAGATTACAAAGTGTCACAAGTGGGGAAAAAAAACCAATACAAAGCTGCCAGGACTGCTTTTAAGTGACTGTAGTACAGCAAATCCACCGCTGACTTCAGTGAGAGATGAATGAGTCTTCTGCTCTTCGTCTCAGAGAGCTTATTATCTCTGTGTGTGTTTATATGCAGATAGAGTTACAGTACGCTTGCCTGAGGATGCCAGGAAAACTGCAGTGGCTCAACAAGATCAGTGAAAGGATGGTTTCTCAGACTTTATGAAAACCCATGAGAAGAGAAAAAAAAAAACCCAGACAAACAGACAAACAAACAAACAGAGATGGATGTGTCTTCATTTTCAAACTCTGCTTGAAATTCGGTCGGCTGTGCTAGTAGAATACAGGCCCTAAATAATTTTGTGCAGGTTTAAGGAAGCGTGTTGCCTAGGGGTGGGAAGTGATGAGGTTGGAGGACCTCAGGCTAGGACCTGATGTGCCCTCGTCTGATGTACACAAGCTGCCAGTTGAGCAAAACAGGGACTGTTAGAAAGAGATCCTTAAATGCGCTTTGCTCTATTTCAAAAGTACCCCCTATAGATCCACGAACTGAACACCACCCTGTGGGCACTAACCTGATAATACTCCAGTAACATAGAGGAACATTCCCACAAACAGAACACACTGGTCAAATACAGACAGCCAGGCCTAATGGGATCTTGTTGCCCCTCTCTAGTACACGCCCAACACTATATCAAAATCTCTCAAAACTATGGCTTCTCCTGGACCATTTGCTTACTTCTCTGTGGATTTGTCGAGCTGTAATGGTTGGTTAGGCAGGCCCTGTATTTCACTTCCTGGCAGTTATCACACTTATAAATCTAACACATCCACCACAGATTTGATTTGTATTGCTTTTTTGCCATCATGGTATGAGAGGCCATAGGGACATGCGTTCACACACACAGATGAGAAGCTGTATTTGTATAGTGAGCTCTCTTGATGCCTCTCTTCTTGCCACTGTGTATTGCTTGCATTCATCATCCTGCTATCAGCTGCACTGTGGTTTTGTGGGTGTTCCAGAGATTAGACTTAGCTGAGTGCAAGTGTTGTTTATGCGCATATCATGAAAAGTACATTTCCCTTTAATTACTCTGTAATTAGAAAATCAGCCCTGAAGCCATTTCATAATAAAGTGCTGCTAATAAAAGCACTTTTTGACCCATCTTTACTTCCCGTGAAATCACTAATGACCCCGCTCCTAATCTGATCAACAGATTGAGAATGGATGGATGTCCAGTTTGCCATCAGGTTTTGCTGATATGGCCTGATAAAACTCAATTACAGGGTGTTTGACCTAGCGAGTGAGCTATGGGGGACCAGCAACTGCATTCCAGCAGTGATAAAAAATGGACTTCCTGCAATATCTCTGAACGCTGCAAAGGCAGAACTGCGTCTGCCTGTGTGTTATATTTTACATCATAGTTTAATAAGTTCTGGAGGGAATTTTAAAAGGCAAACAAAGATAATTGCCACAAAGATTGAGTGAGCACAGACATTGACTTTTTGCTTAGGCCTTGCTCTTTCTTTCACAAAAGGGAAGAGTTGAGATGGCATGTCCGGGGCACTACTTGCCCTGAAAGGTAAAGAGAGACATGTATTTCATATTCATATTTCATGCATTTATTCATCTTTGGGAAGCGCTTTATTCTGATGGATCCAGCGCCTATCTGGGGAACTCTGGGCATTTGGCAGGAATACACCTTGGATGAGACACCAGTCCACCACAGGACACCACTCACACACTCAATCACACAGAGGGGCAATTTAAAGTAACCGACCCACCTATTAGCATGTTTCTGGGAGGTGGAAGGAAACTGGAGAACCCAGAGGAAACCAAGGAAACAAAACTCCACACAGATAGTAACCCGAGCGCGGGTTCAAACCTTGGAGCTGTGAGGTGGCTACGCTACATGCTGTATCACTGTCCTGCCACCATTTTCAGATTTATTTCATTTATTTACGTCACATTCAGAGAGCTACTCTATTAGTGTGACCCAGCTGCATTTAAAAGTGCTCCACCAATATCACAGCGCTGGCTTGGAAAGAATTCTACAGCACACCATTACCTCTTATCCCTAAAAGGAATATATAAACTCTAATATAAAAAAGTGATTCTAGTGCCTGGTTTATTTACATGCAGTGTCGTACATTTTCAAGTGTTAGTGCTTGATTAAATTAAGCATAACTTTATGAATGTAGTAGACTTTTAATGAGATATATATTAGATAAACGGTTGCAGGCTGCACATGGAATTTTGATAAGAGCAGTCGGAGAAAAAACTGTCAGCACGTCTCTAGGTTAAGAAGGGCAAACTCGAGGATAGTTTCTTCACTCCACGTCTGAAATAAAATGCCTCTTTCCACCACTCTATGAGTCCCCAGTGTGTGTATAACCCCGAATGTGCTGTGGATTAGTTTCTGCGGTGATATGTTTGGGAAATCCTGACTGAGTGAATGACCATTATTTGTAATAGATGGCAAAACAGCAGACCTCCCTTTGGAAGCTTTCACTGCGCAGATTTATACTGCTGGTTCACGGTTTGTTTCATATTGCAGTCCATAGCATAAACATTCACAGGCCATCCTGGCTAAAATCAACACTGGTTGTTGCAACATTGATCTTTTTATTTAACAGATAGGTTTGTATGACAGCATAACTGAATCTAGCCCTAAAAGGCAATTTCAGAGCAGTGAGAAGCAGGGAATGAATGTATATAAATCCAGAGAATGCAAAGCGTCGCCTCATGAAGCAGCACAGTGAAAGAAACGACTTGCTGTCACAGTGCATGCACGCGCTACATATGAGAAACATGGACTCTCAGTGCACTGCAGAACTAGGAGAGGCTGGGATTTATTATTTTTTTCCTTTACTGAGAAACTTTTTTTTTTTTCAAGTATTCCACTTTATTAAAGCTAGAGCTGTATCAGTCTGACCACTTCTGGTACAACGAGTACGAGACGCCTCGTAAAACGCGAGACATCTGACATCTCATAAAACGTGAGAGTGCTTGGTCAAGGAGCGCGCACATAAAAGTCTTAGGCCAATGAATCATAAAGCTCAGCTCCTGCTCTAGTAATCAAGAACGTGTCAAAGCTGCTTTTAATCTCCACAATGACACTGAACCCTTCCTTCTAAAACAGATTCTAACAGATGAAGCTATTCCTCTGAAGTTAACTTTATTGTGTGTGAATGCACACACACACACACACACACACAAACTTGCACAGTGGGCATTTTTTTTTAGGATACATTCATTACCTAGTTAATCATCTAAACCTTTCTACCCTGTCCATCAATAGAAAGAGACTAGAAGACCACCACCCTTGGTTTATCATCTCAACACAACATCGACACTGACATGACAGTGTGTGTAGAACAGGTACAAGTGTACAGGTACAGTAGTGACGTTGGGTCCTTTAAACACTATGTACATTCACTGAACACTTTATTAGCCACCCACTGTGCTGGTCCACTTTGTAAATGTGTACGACAGCTCAGATTTTTCCTTGTACAGTGTGTGTGTGTTCACTGTCCCCTAACCCTTCAACAGCGTTTAGTTCAGGACTAGCATAGCAATGCTGCTGTGCCTGATACACTCATACCAGTGCAACACACACTGTCATATCAGTGTCACTGCAGTGCTGAGAATTGACCACCAGTCAGATAACATCTGCTTACGATCAGTAATTGCACCTATTTGCTAGATGTACCTAAGGAAGTAACAGACATGTGGATGAACACTTTAATTCTCCCAGAAGCAATAAAATGTAATGCAAGCACTCCCTAAGAGCAGTCGACTTTTCCTAATTTTAAATACAGGACTTTGCCTTATTCGTTGGAAATGTAGGGCAATGTGTAATAAAAAAAGACTTGCTAGTATATTGTTCCTTTATCAGTGCTTAAGGGAATAATTAATTTTAGGAAAATATTGCACACCATCATCTTTAGTCCTTTCCAGGACAGCGGGACTGCTGAGCTGGCCGTCTCCGATGCGTGTGAAGGCCAGGACCTGGATCTCATACTGCACGTACTTGCGCAGGTTCCGCAGTAACACTGACTGCGTTAGGTTCCCCTTCACCAGCTGCACTTGTGGCTCCGTACCCGAGTCTTTTTCACGGTACAGCACCTGAACAAACGCAAACACCAAGAACATTCAGGTCAGTTCAGTGACTCTCATCTGAGTTGGATACTGAGAGCAGCAGGCTCCTATCTTTTGCCAGGTGAAGCCTTCATTTTCCATTTGTCTTATTTAATGTTGACTTTAGGCAGACTAAACTGCTCTGAGCGTATGGGTTCATAGCTGTTGCTTCCACCACAAATATTTGTCCTTCCATACATAAGTGGATTGCACTTATTGCCCAGTTCATGACCAAGAGACAGCAGAAAAAGCTATACTGCACATTCACTTTTAATAAAAAAGTCTATAATAATTAATGTATAATAATTCAGAATTAAATACAAAATAATTAATGTAGGGTTAAATGTAGTTCTTGACAATGCTACAAAAAGTTATTTCAGAAGTATTTTTCTTCTTTGCCTCGACTCCCCAACTCTAACTTTGTGTTTGTAATAAGGTTTTGAAGGCAAATGGAGCATTCAAAATACCCAGGGAGGTCAGAAACTTGCACCGTGCACCGACAAATAAAACATACATTTTATTGTAATGTCTGCTGTGGATTACTTGTTGTGCATTTGTTTTATTTCATTTTAAAATCACTTGAATTTGATGAAATGTTTGTACAAGGCAAGCAAAACGAGACGACCTCTCTCAGCTCAAATTGAAAAAAATATATTTTAAGATGATCCAGCTGGAGTTACAAAACAGCAGGGACATGCTGAATTGCTCGAAATGCAAAAGCACAAGGCCTTCTCCTCAAAGGGGAAAACGATTCTGCTCTTGCATGCCATTTCATCATATGGCGTATGATCCAAGGGCCTAGAAGGGTGTGATCATGCATGAAAGTCAAGGCTTTACAAAGTGAAAAACATTTATGCGGCAGAGCTGAGGACTACCAAATGTATTCAGGATTTTTTTTCTTGCCCTTCCAGTATCCTTCCAGGTAAAGGCCTTGACCACGGATTGACAGTTTCATGTATTCAGTCACTACCTTATATCCAAGGATGTTGCCGTTCTGCTGCGGCTCTGGAACAGCTCCCCATGTCACCAGAATGCGTGTAGAGCTCATGGCCTCAGCCGTCACGTTCTCTGGAGCTCCGGACGGCACTGTGCAATCAAACAAAGCAAACATCATCTATGTCTTCTTGCTGTGTGGCAAATAGACCAGATTAGATGCTACACTATCAGCAATAATTGGGGAAATGGTAGCCGGAAACTGAAGGAAATATCATAAGTATGTGCGTGTGTGTGCTGTGAGCAGACAAGGTTAGGTGGGATGGTGTGTGAGTGAGAGCAAACAACACTCAAAGATTGACAAACACTTAGTGGTAGCCAGAATTCATCAAGCAGCCAGGCACCCATTAGAGACTGGCTACCTCAGACACATGTGATTTTGCAATTACTGTTAACCAAGCATGATTCTCTGCTGTTTTATTAAAGTATTTTGCTTTCTGCCACCAGAGGCATGCAGTACCCATGCTGCTGGAACAATAACAACAAAAAAAAAGCCTGCTATGCCGACACAAGGCAGAAGACCATTGCAATGATAGCATCAACAGAATGAAATTGAACCAGCACCTGTTCATATCCAAAGGCGCAATTAGCAAAAGAATGAACATTTCCAGATGCTCCTTCTGTGAAGCACTGGGAAGGCTGTATTCATTCAAAAAGCCATCTCTGCTCAAGACGCGCCGGATGAAAACAAAAACGTGTGTGTTTTGTTTGGCAGATGTGATGCTAACTGCTATCATGTGTGTGGCTGTGTGTGTGTTCAGGTTTGTGATTGAGTTTCATTACCTGACTCGCGCGTGCGCCCTTTCACGGGCTCACTCCAGGGTCCGGGGCCAATGGAATTGAAAGCCTGGATCTGGAACAGGTACTCGGTCCACTCTTCTAAGCCCTCCAATGTGATCTCTCTCTCCAGTCTGTCGTTCACCACCCTAGTGCTGACGTCACCTTGCTGATCAGCACGCCACATCCGCATCCTGTAGCCCACGCTCTCTGGGTTCCCGTTATACTCTGTCTCCGGCAGAGGCTGCCAGAGAGTGAGAGAGAGATATATATAGAGAGAGGGCTATCAATCGCTTGCTCACGCTTGCTGGCGTCGGCACGCAGTGTCTGCAACGGGTGGCCTATTAAACTGGCATGCCCCCATAAAAGCATAACTCATGCTACATTATTCTTCATCATCTTTATGCACCTTAAAAATCGACTTCTTGGCAGTGCTCCAAAAAAATTAAGCCAATGGCAGTGACTGGCAAAACCATCAGCGCTTGTCCACTTTTAATTTGAGCCGTATATAGAAAAGCTCAATTTGGGCACATGATCTCACATATTGCCGTTCTTTATTTCATGTGGAAATCAATAGATGTCTAGCAGCAGAAGGCATTCAGTGGAGCACGCTTAATACAGCGTAACGACCCACTCTATGAAAAGCGAAGGAAGCATGGCTTGTCCTTTTGTTCGTTCAGTATCATTTTCTTACATAAATCACTTCTCCAAAAGACACAGTAAAGAATGGATAGTTCTGAATAATGCAGTCTAATCCATCTGCACAGCACTCAGGAGTACAATTCTCTTTCAACACACAGGACCTCCGAGTAATACATCACTCTCAAGCCTCCCATGGCAACAGGCAGCGCTACAAATGTCAGGTGAGTATGAACTACACATGGTAATGTTTTTCAATAAGAGTAGGATTTAGTACTAGAATGATTTGCAAAGAAAATCTCTTGAAGGCTTTGATCTTTAAACTACAGAATGGTAAAACTGCACCAGAGAGAGAAACCGTCATGTTATAAAGCAGTAGCAGAATACCAAGCCAACCTCCAACTGTATCATTTGTTCTAGTGAAAAAAATAGAACATGAGACATGCTCTACTTCAAGTCTTGCAGGTGTAAAAATATTGTGGTCAGTGATTCTTAACACTATTTGTAGTATCTCCTCACATTCTGACAGCTTCAATAAAAAAAAAAAAAACAAAAAAAAAACCCAGACTCTCTAGAGCCCTAGGCTCTGTAAATGGGGGAAAAGATGATGTGGACCACCAACATCCAACCAATCAGGATAAGTTGGCACCTCTACTTGCCTGTCAATTCAGAAAGCTCCCTGCTTTACAATACCATTCAGGTGTTTTGGCCTCTCGTCTGCATGAGATTTGGATTGTATAGCTTTGAAGCAAACCAATTAAAACTTCTGTTTAACTGATGTTTTAGTCCAGAGTTTTTTTCATTTGCATGCATGAGGTGAAGTGGCGTTATTAATGTACATCCACAAAACTGGGTTGGAAGAAGTATTACAGGATGATTACTCCTCTGCTTACTTGTAGAAAAAAGATCCTTTTGGCACAAAGCTTCAAATACAGTAATTCTGGTTCAAAGAACATTAAAACAATACCACTGGGCTGCTGGATTTTGAATGCCGCACCCCCTGTTACACCACGCCACCGCCAGCACATTTGTTTCTGACACTGAAAGTAGCAAACTAACAAAAACGTACTTCTACCCAACCAAATATTTAGCAGCGTGTGGGCTTTATACCAGCAAATTACACCTCTGCCAAACTAGAGCGCTAATACTCTTTTCGATACATCCTCATTGACATTCCTTTGCTATTTCCACTTTGGGAGAATCCCCATCACTTCATTTCAAGGCTGCCACTCACACACACACACACACACACACACACACACACACACACACACACACATCTCTCCTCATAGCTTCTTGGTGAAACAGACCTTCTGAGTTATGAGAGACAGCCAATGAGAATGTGTTTAAAAAACACAGCATGGGAACACAAAGCCAGCGAGAAGGGAAAGTGAGGAGCTTGTACGTACCACCCAGCGCAACCACACGCTGGTCTCACTGGCCGTACGGACGCTCACACTGCTGGGAGCGACGTCAGGAGGAGCCTGAAGTGTCTGGATCACCCGAGATGGCTCACTCGCTTCGCTCGAGCCCACGATGTTCACCTGGCGCATGCGGAACCTGCAGCAACACATACAATCAGTTCTAATAAACTGACAGGGCCCTCACTCTCTTTCATGAGAACTAAATAATTAAAAGGTTCAATTTGCTAGTAACAAATGGCTTGAAGTAGTTTTTTTTTTTTTACTTTGGGGGAACCATAAAACAACAGCGTCACCAGCGATCACAAAAAAAAAAAAAAAAAAGATGTATAAAGTAAAACTAATTTTTGGGGCTAATTTTCTGGAGCTAATTTTTAAAATGTCTAGAAATAGGATTAATAATCATGAGCAGGGTTTGAGGAGGCACACATGAAATGTAAGCGTCGGTATAATAAACATGAACGAGGTGGATTACATTCTAATAATTTTTTCAACTGCTTTTTTCCCAAATTGAAACCAGAAGTAAATAGACAATGGGACAAACGACAGAGCAATAAGTTTTGTGTTCTCTTTGAAATACTTTGGAAGCACAAATGGCACTACCTATCTGTCTTTCAATGTGCTGTATGTGTGGTCTACTGTGTGTGTATAATAATACCGTTTTATGCCTGCACAATGAGACTCCACGCTATAAGACTCAACCCTAATGGTTTCATAACAGTAACGGCGAGTTACTGATGGGTAGTTAAATTAGTTTTGCATCCAGCCGTCACTGTTACAGGGTAAAAGCACTGATCACGGTGGAAATGAAACAGCTGTTCAGGCAGCAGAGGAGCCCAGGCACCACGAGCCTCATTCTAATTGCTTATTTGTGCACTTAGCATAAACCCTAAATTTATCAACCAGTCAAACAAATGGCTCCAACATGCATAAGTTCTGACACAAACTGCAGAGACGAGAAAAGACAAAGATGCCGTACTTTATCACACACTGATGCAAGCAAAACAAAAACAACACAAGTGTAGTGGCAGGGTTATTCGGAAAGAGCTTTTGCATTGCTGTGGGTGTGTGTTCTGACCTGTAGTGTGTGAATGGGGTCAGGTTAGGCACCTCCAGGACCTGAGCTTCTGGATCATTCTCCTTCTCATACAGCACCTTCCATTCTTCTTCTTCTCCAGTGCTGCCCACCTGCTCGCCATACATTCATACATAATCAACAACTGATCAATAATAATAATAATAATAATAATAATAATAATAATAATAATAATAATAATATAAATGGTGCAGTATAAGGATAGATAAACCAGAGTATGAGAGGTACAGCATAGAGTTAGGAGACTGACTATAGATACTCAGATATGTAAGGCTGAAAAAGACAATCCTGCAGTTTAAAGTGTTCACCATGCAGCACAGTACCAGATGTTTCTGGTACAATTCGGAAGTGCGAGCCAGGCCTGAACCAATCAAAGCTTGCAGCACTCAGAGAGATTTACGATGACCAATGGGGTGTACTGGATATGGTAAGCATTTATGCCAATGTGATCGATGTTTGACGCGTTGCACCTTATGCCAGTGACTGCTGCTGTATTTCACAGTGGGTGTGTACTCAGCAGCTTGCACAACCTCCCCCCCCCCCCCCCCCCCCCCCCCCCCCCCCCCCCCCCCCCCCCCCCCCCCCCCCCCCCCCCCCCCCCCCCCCCCCCCCCCCCCCCCCCCCCCCCCCCCCCTTTTCTCCATCACTGACAGATTTCTGCAGCTGCAGATAGCCATGCCTCAATCAACTTAGCAATTCAAGTGTTGCTAGATGAAAGGCTGAGCATCCCTCTGCAAGTCAGGGACTGGCGCCCGTCTTGAAGGTTAAGTCAATTACAAATTACAAGTCACTACTATGATTCAATCTATCATTACTTTTGCAGAAGTTGCCAGCAGTGTGAGTGGGGCGGACAGCAGCTCAAGATATTTTTGGCAATACAGAGTATGCTGCTGAAGCCAATAGAAAGTTTCAACAGAGATTGTAAGCGGAGAGAAGCAAAGTCATGCATACCAAAACAGAACTTGCCAAATGATGCGTAGGACATTAACAAAGTCCTATGATAACAGAGTAATAATTCAAAATTGAGTCAAGCACATGTACTTAGAAGTTAATACCGAAAGTGTGTATATTAGTATTCAGACCTCATATGCAACTACGCACTGAAGTGATGCTGAAAAACAAAGAGGTGTGTCTCAGTTACCTGCGATTCTGACCTTGGACACTATAGCCTATTCTTCTTGCAAAATATCAGCATGAGCAAGGGGCAGTGTGTGACAGCCACAATATGTCACATTGAAATGTATATTTTGGGCTGTAAATACACTCAGGCAATATTGAATGCACAAATATGACATTAATTCATTAATCATATTGTCAGTGTAAAATCCATAGAAAGGGCTTTTACACCATCTTAATCTGAGACATGACTGAAATTTTTACGGATAAGGCATAACAGATGAATGCTTGGTCAGCTTATCCTGTGAACTCTGGGCACATTATCTTTCAAAGAGAGCGCGTCTAATGAACAAAAACATTATTTTAATAATCTGACCAACTAAAAATTGTGAATTAAAAGTTCAATAAAATCGCATAGTATCTCACGGTCTGCATTTAATTACGTACGCGATTAACCGTAAATAAAATTAATATTTTTGGGGTCCTGTCCTGTCAGTGGCTGCAACTCGATCACACTTTCAACCACTGTACCTCTAGTTCATTATGCAAAATAATAGCATGTGCTGGATCAAGTGCTATTTTATATAAGCTGTCCAATAATGAGGGTGGAAGCCATATTGTTAAACAAAAACAGATTTGCACTGATTAATGGGATAATTACAACTAGAACTATTCATGCTGCAATATACTGATGCTATACTAGAGTCCTGCTTGCCTTGCTTGTCTTTTCCTTCAAATATCATCATATTCACTGTCTCCTGCTTTTAGACTGCATTTTCTATCCCTGATTTCAACAGGGAATTTTATCCCTGTTATCCCAGGCTTAAAGGCAGGAGCTTGTGTTTAAAGAAGGCGGTCCAGACACTTTTGAAAATCCCCGTCTCAGACACCACCGCCCAAGAAAAATCAGGTGACCTCGGAGGCATAAACTACATGCAGGTAATGTTAACACTCTGAATGGACTGCTCAGGAAAACAACTTAAATACCTGTGGAAGCCAAACTTTCCCCATTTAAATATTGATGTATCGTCTGAACTCAAGTCACCAGCTCTGAACATGGTCTCCAACTCTGAACATGCGTTTTCGCTTACACAGTAGGCAGAGATTTGTTAAAACGTATATTTTTTTCATTTGTTATTACACGATGGCTATATGCACCTATATGTTACAGATGACTATATGCACCTTTAGACTTGCTTGATGCAACTTGTAGCATTATACCATAGATTGGAAAATAAAGAATGCCCTGTACCGCTCACCTGTCCCTCCACAATCCATTTAGAAATGGACGTTTTCCCATCATCCCCGGCCCGAAATTTCAGAGTGGCAGATCGTGGGCTGATTTTGGAGATTTGGAGGTTTGAAGGGGGTCCAGGAAGTTCTGGAATTACAAAGAGCCACTATAAACCTTCTACTTACAAGAAATCAGAGGAAGAATCATTTGATCGGAGGAGTCAATCATTTCTGAGCTACTTAGTTTATTGTATTATTTAATCACTTCTGTGAACATCTTCAAATAAAATCAAGGAGGTGTACCATGAAGCCCTTCAAAACTCTTTTCCCTTCAAGCACTATGATAAAAAGGCTCACTTTCAATTTTAAGAAACTTTGATGGAATTACATTGGAATTAAATCAAATAACAGACGATAGCCGTGCATCTGTCTGAAATCCCCACTGAGCCTCATAGCTGTCTGTTCCTTTAATGTCTCACAATATGCCATTTATCAGCAGGCGTTACGGCTCCAGCTTGGCATTCAGCCACTTAAACATTTGTCTCTTTTCTCAGAGAGAAAATCAGCTTCTGAGCTGGTTTAAGTGAATATTTCTCCTTTGCAGCAGGGTTTGATTTATAGATGAGCATGCACAACAACTTGCCAGCTTCTAAGTGGAAAAGGCCAACATAAAAGATAATCACTCATCTTCATAACCATAAGCCGAGGATGACTAGCTCCGGGATGAGTAACGCAAGCTCTGTTTTACATTCTCATGAGGAAATGGCAGTTTAGTGAGTAGTAACAGGGGTGCATAAAGAAATCACTGATTGCAAATACATCACAGTGAAGAATTCTTTGTAATCAAGGAGTCACTTTATATTTTATAAGTGAGGTGCTGTATAATGAGTAGCTAAATGGGGCTGATTTGATACAACAGTCTCATGTAGCAAACATAATTAGGCAAATATATATTTATGCAAACACCCAATTTTCAGAAACGCGCTTGTTATTATTACAGCTAGAATCGTGAATGTGTGTAAATGATCGCAGAGTGTGGAGAAAAGAATGCGAGTTGAAACAAAGATGCTGTGGGAGGTTTCTGTGTGGAAAGCATCTCACCTGGGGGCACACCAGAGGAAATGGTGGAAGACGAGAGTGTGCCCATGCCTGCACCAGTCATGGCTGCCACTTCTAAGGTGTAGGTGGTGAGAGAGGTGAGGCCTGTCACCTTGTACTCTAGTGTGCTGTTGGACATGGTACGCTCTACACGTGACTCCTTCTGCCCCTGAGCCTCCCAGGACAACAGGTAACCTGGAAAAAAATTTTTTGCTCAAAACATTGCTCAGAACAGCACTTTGAGTCGATGAGTCATAGCCACTAACCAGCTAACAGCTGCTGGGAATAAGACCGCTCCGAAATCCTCATTTCATGAACTCCAAAGTGTGACAAATGCTCTCATGGGTCCGGAGCAGAGAATGAATTTCTCAGAAGCTCCAGTTAGAAGTAAACAATCTCATGCTCTCTGCTGGGTGAGACAGGGAACTCGATGGAGTGACGGGTTCAGACCTTGGACCCCGTTACCTAACCTGGATCTAACTGAGACTAATAGCCAGCAGAGGTCCTGTGTAATTTGCTGTTTATTGGGAGTATTTTCCACCGCAGTCAGCACTGTTTCCAATCACTGAATGTCCTGTTCCATTGAGGCACTCATAAATCAAGCTTTGCACCGAGACACTCGGCTTGAAAACAAGCATACAACATTCAAAGGGTACCGATGCTGTGTATACTGATATAGACGAGAGCCGTTCCTTCTAATGCGCTTCTAATCTCATCCGTCTCCGTGCCCTTAATCTACATTCAATGCCTTTCCTTCACGGGGGCTGTTTAATCTATGTCCAGTATCACCGTGTTGCTCACACATTCATCTTCATCTCTTTTTCTCGCTATTGAGTGCATGTGGGAGGAAGCTTTTCATCTCGCTGGATCCGCTACATCGCAGAATATGAACACTGAATTTTTTTTTTATGCATTTCAAATTTGTTCATTCCTTGTGGTAACTAGTAATTGTGAGGCGAGATGCATGCACACACACACACACACACACACACTGTTCTTTTCAGAGCAGAGCTTTTGGGACTGAATTGTTTCTGGCAACTGCGCTGAAAACAATAATACCATGAATGTAAATGTAATAATTGCCTTTGTGTGAAAAACCAATGAAGTGTTAAACAGAAGTATATGCATTACTACAGCTTTAGAAACAATGGCATATTTAAAAAAGACTCACCTGTGCTGTGTAATGAAATGTTTGGCTACAGAGAGGGAGGGAACTGATTTCATTTACGCACAAAGAAATATCACTTAAAGAAACAAACGTGCTTTGCAACGCTTTGGCTCTTCAAAAGCAGCTTTAGTAACACGTGAAAATATGACAAAGAGATTTTAGCCAGAAGGGATGATGCTAGACTCATCCTGGTGACTAAGATAAGGCTGGGCTTTTTCAAAACATCTGCTTCCCAGGGGTGTTGTACTGCAAGCACGGAGCTGCTGTTTGACATGGGAACACAACATGTGGGACAAAACCTACCTGTGATGATTCCATTTTTCTCCACAGGCTCCTCCCAGCTGACTCGCAGAGATGTGTCGAGGATTTCAGTAAAGCTCAGACGCCCTACAGGGCCTGGAACTGAGGCATACACACACACACACACACACACACAATGGAAAAATGTCACAGAATTTACCCTGCCTAATGCTGCATTCTGACACGACGTACTGCACCGCCGGCTCTCTATAGCAACAACTACTGATGAGCTAATCAAATTACCCTCACTTGTAAAATTATGGATGCATTTATGCACGCTCCGAAATGTCGGAGTATGTTGACATTATATTTCTGGAACAATGCATTTAATTAATGTCACTTTTTAAGCTTTTGACAATTAGTATTCCACATCTTGCCCTTTGCAACCACAAAACAGCAGCAGCAGGCCCAGTGTAAAGTCACACATATCACAGTGGCATGGCATATTAATTAAACACAAAACAGGGGCATTTTGGTCTTTAGGCAATTAATGAGCACAAGAAGTCTTAAGATCTCTGGCATGGCTTAGATCTGAAGTGGGAGGAGTGGAAGGCATGGTCAGTACTCACTGTCCTCGTGTGTCTGGACGAGTTTTGGAGTGCTGCGTGGGCCGTTTCCTGGCGTGGTGAAGCACAAAACTGAGGTGAGGTACCAGGTAAACTTCTTCAGCCCACTGATGTAGCCCTGATGACGGGTACCGTGGTAATCTGGGGTGATGGTCACCACTGTGGTGGCTTCAGGAGAGTGTTCAGGCCAAGCCATTAGCTGACAGTTAGCGTGACAGAAAGAGATAAAGAGCGAGAGAGTGAGATAGAGAGAGGTGTCATTCAGACAAGACTCCAAACAGCCCAAGCTTCATGAGCTGGAATCTCAGACTCACTCACGCATGGGATACTAGTTGGGATTGGTTTTCACCCACCGTCATTGTTGTGATATAGATACATTTGGGTTTTTTTTATACATTTTTTTGTCTCTTGTCACACCAATCAAAGCATCTAATTCTGAACTGTGCATTCTGCAGGTGTATTTCATGGATTTGCACAGTGACTCAGAGTGTTATCTAAATGATAGTAAGTTGCCCATCTGAATAAGTTACACACTCTTTTATGCTCCTCTTGATCTGCTGGTGGAGTATGTTTAAAAAGGAGTAACTGCCTAACCTGACCAAGCTACTTCGAGTGTTAGCTAAGGTCATACAATAGTAAACTGTTATGAAATTTAGCTACTGATAGCTGCCTTGGGTTATGCCATTGCTTCATTCACTTGCACTGGTTTGCTAGTTATAATATCAGTACAACCAGTTAACATCAAAATGGAAAAACCACAAAGAATGAGGTTCGACTGTCTTATCCAAAACTGTCAATCAGCTCATCAACCATGCTCTTTTAATTATCATCAAATTTATTGCAAGGCAAAACATGTGGGAGATCTCAAGGTCAACTGAACTTGTAAAAAAAAACGAACACTATTCCCGAAAATAATTTGTGAAGGCGTAACTTAAAAAATAAGTTTGACTTGTTCTTCATTCACCAACCAGGAATGGGCGGGATTAAAAATTGTACTGCAGTCAGCCACTAGAGGGCCTCAGAGACATTTTGGCTTCACTTTTGAACCCCTGTTCCAACGTCCACTCATATACACAGTCATTGGTGCCTACATACTTTATACTTCTGAATGATTAAAAGGTCACTAGGGGACAGGACAGAGCCAAAATATACCTCACCAGCACCAGAATACCTTCTTTGGTCACTTCCTACAACACTCTTCTACCTCTTTTCTTTGGTCGCTTCCTACAACACCTTTCTACCACAAAGTGAAAAGTGTTGAAGAGTTGGTACCTGCTAGAGGTGCAATTGCAGGTAGCCAAAAATCCTTGCCACAATTCGCAGTGTTCGACTGTGAGCTCGTGTTACTGTCCGTGTGGATTTCCACATGTTCATGTGAGTTTCCTCTGGGTTTCAGTTTCCTCCCACCTCCCAAAAACATGCCAGTGGGTAGACTAGCTATGCTAAATTGCCCCTAGGTGTGAATAATTGCGGGAAAGTGTGCCCAAGAATGGACCGGCATCCCATCCAGGGTGTATTCTTGCCTCATCCCCAGTGTTCCTGAGATAGGCTCCATATCCACCGTGACCCTGACCAGGATAAAGTGGTTACTGAAGAAGAATGAATGAATGTTGCTAGAATTGAAAGTACATTTCTCTTATCCTACTGATGAAAGAAACTGATAATCAGAAGAACCATCAAGTTGATTCACATATTACCCCCACTGTTCATGTTAGTACCGGCCTTAGTTTGGTAGGTTCTATGATAAAGTAGCCTGTCTGCAACTAGCACACAAGTGTCAGGTCCAATGTATACCAATGTATAGCTCAATGAGTTAACCTTCTGCATCCAATTAAAATCAGCCGGTTCCTAAAAGTGTGCTCTGGTTATATCCTCCACACAAAGTTGTGTTAAGTAATAAACAAATGGATTACCTTGTAACCTTGATTAATGCCGTTTATGAACTGCTGAGGTGGCGGATTCCAAGTAAATTTGATGGTGGTTGAGTTGACAGCAACAGCCTCTACGTCCTGAGGGGGTGCTGTGGGAACTAGTCAAACAAACAAAGGGAACAGTTCTTTAATTTATCCCTAGTTTGATGAGTTTCAGTGTAGTTAGTCTTTCTGTAGGCAACATGTTTTCCTGGGATTATCTGGGAAAATCTCATGAATCATTAATGAGTGTATGTGGCTTCATCTGATCACAAAGCAAAGGCACACAAAGTCCCTGTGACTCAAAAAAACAAAAACAAAAAAAACTTCACCGACATTCCTTTCAGTGACCTGCAGATGACTGCAATGTAAATATAAACATATTGCCAGTACATCACTAACGGGATTGTATTATTGAACCTACTCTAACACAAGTTCTCTCTCCTGATTTTTCCATTTGACTAACTTTATTCACTTCATATTATGACACAAATCCAGCTGTATGTATTCATTTAGGTAGCCAGAGTTGAAATAGTATATGTACGCTAGCCTTAGTTGATTATGTGACTACATTCAAGCACGAATAAATGTTAAGAACAACAATCCTGACTTCTAGTATTTCAATATCAACCTCCCTCATGCCTCGAGGCAGTCATTTTCTGTGTTTTTTTGTGGCTATTTGGATACTAGCTAAGGTCTGAGATCATAATTATTTTGCACTGAGTTACTGAGTCACACAGGAGGTACAATGTCCCAAAATGTCAATCATTTCTGCTTGCCATTGGACCCACTTGTGGAACAAACTCATATGAAACACTGATGAAAAAGCATATAATACCTTAATACTGATTTCACTGTAGCCTACAAAAGTATTTATTACTCACTCAAACCATCACCTTTGCCTGCTAAGACATTTCGGCTGTGAAATGATAATGGATCAGAATGACTTGTTCTCTTTTCATGTCCATATTCCTGAAGCAGGCTAATAATTGGTTTGGAGAAAATATGGTTGCAAAAAGCACTTCAAAAGGTCTCTAAATCCATTTTTACCATCAGGAAAAAAAAAAAAAAACACCAAAAATGAAAGCTAATGTCCTGGATGCAGTAGCCTTTGTCTAATGACCACTTAATTTTGACGTCACTGGATGCTCTTAATGGCAAGTCTAGACTTTGGGTCCGCTGCTTTATGATATATGTAAGTCAATGTACATGTTTTGTAGACCTACCAGCCTTCGCGCAGTGCCTCAGAGTCAAGGGAGTGACTCAGAGTCAAGCTATGTAAAGAAGGCAAAAAGCCATGACCATCGGAAATGCACTTGTGACTTCTTATTTACTTTGTCAGAAAAAAGGAGTTATCTGCTTTTGTATGTAGAATAAGAATAATTGTATTGTATTTGTTCTCAGATATCCCGAGTTTTTTAAAATCGTAAATTGAAGAGAAAGATATAATCAGGTATGGTTGATGAAAACTTAACATGCTACGTGTATTTATATTTGATGTCCACTGCAAAAGGCCACAGCTAGACAGGTAGACAGATGTGCAGCATCTGGAAGAAATGCCTCATTTAAACAAAAGACATTCTTATTTAAAAAAAAAAAGAAAGAAGCCAGACTGCAATTTTTGACGTGTTGTGAAGCCTAATTCTTAAAACTGAGAATATGCTATGTTCATAGCATACACTACACTGAATGTCAGTTTCTCGTACACCACCTACAGAATTTCAGACTGTATTTGTGAAAATTTCTACACTTACTGCATCTAATAAGTAACAATAATAATTAGAAGTAGTAAAATTCACAAAGGCTCTGAGAAGTGTACTATATTTCTGAGAATAACCGTTCATACTGCCAGTCAAGCTTGTAATAACTTATGATGAAAAGACGCTCACTCAAATGTTAACCAATTAAAAGCCTGCTCTTAAAAGATGTTTATATATTCAAAATGCATGACTTTGCTTCAAAATTGCCTTCCACTATCAGATTTTATACAATTAATATGAGACAACTGAGAATCCGATTCAGCTAGGCATTTATTTAACCAAATCATTAACAGTGGAAAGCCAAGTCTGTGGTACAGATTTTAACTTTCATCTCAGTACTGAAGCAAGCCACCAAGAAATTAAGTCAGTCTGCCTAACATTTAGCTGCACAAAGGAATCCTTTTCAAGCATGATAGATTCAGCAAATGAAGTATCTCGGTGTGGTCTCGGTACATTTGCTCTCAATCATCGAAATGACCAATCAGATGTGTCTGCAATAGATTTTGCTCAGTCTCCTCGTTGAATTGAAATTTATAGCAACAGATCAAAAAAACAGCCCAAGGAATAATTGATGTAATAATTCTGAACAGCATTAACATCAGCAGGAGTTTGCAGCTTGTGAAATGAATACCACGTCTGCTTAGGGCCACCCTGCTCTAAAACATGGTCTCTAGCCAGTTCTTGTCTTGCTGGCCCACTTTCCAGCTCGTCAACTGCAAGTTCACCTTAAAGGAGGAAAGTTAGCAAAAGAAAGAAAGAAAGAAAGAGAGTGATTGAGGTCTCACCTCCCTGGAGCGTGTACTCAGCGACAGGCTGGCTGAAGACACCGAGGCCTGCTCCTGTGTACGCCGCCACCTGGATCTCATACTGCGTCCAGATGATGAGCTCGGTGATGAGGCAGTAGTTGATATCAGGGCTGGTGATATTTTGCTGTTGGTACTCACCAGGGAGCCCTGCCAGCCGATACCTGCAGTGGAGGGGAGAATCAATGAATTCATGAATGAGCAGTTAGCCACAATGATTTCTTCGCAGGACGCCGCTTCATTAGAAGTCATTGCAAGAGGATGCAATAAGCAGCCCTCGCTCCTTTTATCTCCTCATGTGAGGAATCCTATTCATCAGCATACTGTGCTAGACACCGTCATTTACAAGCATCCATACGTACATTACAGGCTGGTGGATCTAAAGAGCAGCTGGTCAAACTTCAGGAGTGGAGAAGGCGATATGGGATTTACTTCTATAAGTCATTAGGTCTGTTAACTACAAATTTCTGTTTATCATGCTATTCGCATATTATTCTACGGTGTAGGTGAGGTGAGTGTGTTGGCAGCCTGAGCAGATGGGATCCGTGTCAGATGCTCTGTGTCTTTCCTCAGCTACAGGAGGCCTGTAGGGGATGACTGTTTGGATCTCCTCATGCTGTACAGGCTTTCATGGCTGTGCCGAGCATCTCAGCCCCCACAGTGAGAGCAGCTGTAGGTACGAGCCGTGGTCCCCCAGACACACTGCAGGCCCAGGCAAACACAATTTAGCTATCAGTATGCTCAGTCTCCCATCAGAAAGTGAGAAACAAACACCCTGCCTCCAGGAGCCTCAACTTAAACTAAGTGTGCATTAAATCCAAAAACCGCTGCTCCACTTACTGAACATGACATTATTTTTTTCGTAAACCTGTTGGCTTTGTGTTCATGCTACGCAATTCAACTGAGACGAGCTTCCTAAATTACTCCATTTTTCACCAGGAGGGATACATGACAATCAGTCCTCACATAAAAACAATTGGAAGATATTACTTTCTATGCATGTGAATGGATCTGGCAGCTTGAACAGCTTGTCATTAATGTTGTTTGTACTTCTTACTTATTGGTAAGTAAAATAAAAAAAGGATCTAAACTAGAATGATGGAAGAGAAAACCTAGTTAGAAAAACTAGGGCAGTAAGGGCTGTCTACTTGAGGGCAGCCCTTCAAATGTTTCAAATGTTGATTATGAACATTTATAAATATCAGTTATCTCAAAATCTCTCAGTAATTGTTAGCACAGGTTAGCTCATATTAGTCATCTAGCTAGCATTAGCAGTCACAATTTTGAACACTTATAAATAGGACAAAAAAATTCTCTCAGAAATAGTGTCAGGCTAGCTCATATTAACCAAGCTAGCTAGCATTAGCAGTGAAGATTTTATACATGTATGAATAGGATCAAAAAATCCTCTCAGACATTGTCAGTTTAGGTCAATCTAGCTAGCATTATCAGTCAAGATTTTAAAATTTATAAATAAGACAAAAAAATCCTCTTGGAAATTGTGCCAGGTTAGCTCATATTAGCCATCTAGCTAGCATTAGCAGTGAAGATTAACCTCTGCCAAAGTGATGAAAAGGCCAAAGTGTGGAGAAAGAAAGGATCTGCTCATGATATAAAACATACTGAGCTCATCGGTCAAGCATGGTGGAGGTATTCTCATGGCTTGGGCTTGCATGGCTTCTTCTGGAACAAGCTCACTAATCATTATTGATGATGGAGCTCATGATGGTAGCAGCAGAATGAATTCAAAAGTCTACAGAAACATTCTATCTGCCAATTTACAGATTTACAATCTAATTGTGAGGAAATTCATTGTGCAGCAAGACAACGACCCAAAACACACTGCGAACACATCAAAGAACTTCATCAATGGAAAAAGTAGAAGGTTTGGCCAAGTCAATCACCAGACCTTAACCCAATCGAGCAGCATTTCACCTCCTGGAGAGGAACCTGAAGGGAGAAACCCCCCAAAACAAACAACAACTGAAAGAAGCTGTGCTACAAGCCCGGAAAAGCATCACAAAAGAAGAATGTAACAATTTGGTGATGTCAGTGGATTGCTTGCTTGATGCATTTATTGCAAGCAAGGGATATACAACCAAATATTAAGTGTTACTTACTTTAAGACTATCTGTTCCAATACTTTTGCTCACCTAAAAATTGGATGGCCTGCCACCAAAGATGCCATGTTCTAAGTTGTTTAACGCATCTTGATGTAAATATCAGCAAATGAAAGCTGGATTTAATGTCCCATATTCATCTTTGGTGTACAGTGAAAACAAAAGAATTGGCCTTGCCGTTCCAACACTTTCGGAAGGGACTGTATTGTACTTAAATAAAACCAGTAGAAATAATTCCAAGAAGATGCAAGTGCTAAAACTGTGTATAGTGGATTCAGCTATAATAACAGTCATTCAGAGTTACAGCAGGGTTTTCAGTGGTGTTTCATAACTTTCTGAAGTACCTATATTCACAGTCAAGAATAGATGAGTGCAGTGAACCTACGTGCCATTCGTTTGTTGTGAGACGGCAGTGTATTGAAGGTCCTACCTGAGAACGTAACCTCTGAGCACACCATTGAGCTGTGGCTCCGGAGGGGGCTGCCACTGCACCATAATAGACTGATTTGTGCGACCGCTGGCTACTATGTTTTTAGGTGGAGCGCTGGGCGGCTCTTCCCGCAGCATCAATCTACAGGAGAAGAAGGAAAAAAAAACAGAAAGACATACTGTACGTAAGAGCACCAACTGTTAAGACATAACTTCTTCACATACACGCATACACATGCAAGTGGTCTTATGTAACTGATTCACTGCTCGCTATTTAAAATTTTTTTTTTTTTGTTATCTGAATTTGAGTTTGCTGACTCGCTCTAGGGCATAACAAAAAAATTCCTCATGAGATGAAAACGTATAACCCTCTGGTCAGAAGTCCACTTCCCAATCTGGCTCGCTACGATGCATCCGCCCACTTCATCAAAAGCACTCAAAGCCCTCGCTGTTTTCCTGGAAGAGCCTCCCTCTGCTCAGAGCCCCATGGGGTCCTCTGACCTGTAAGGTCACCTCTTTTTCAGCTGTTTTTATTTCTGTAGAGCAAGGCCTGGACTCAATGACTAGTTTAGGGAATAATCAGTGCTGATCTGCCTTCAGATCAATCATTCTCCTTTGTTATGGCTACATCCAGCATTAGTATTTACATGTGGAAATGAATAATCTATCTATCATCAAAGTCAAGGCTATTTATGCTGGAAGACAGACCACTTTATCGCTTTCAGGGGCCTGTGGCGCTCACTTCCTCTCACAATATGGGCTCTGCTGGAGCCTGAGGAAGGTTAAAAGCTTAAAAGCTGTGGCCTTTTCAGTGTATGTACATGTTCCATAATGACATTTATCCCAGCCTATGCCAGGAGTAACAAACAACCTTAAGCATCAAAGCCTTTGCTCTGTTGTTATATTGAAATTTCAGTGTGTTATAATTTCAACGCAACTGTGTGCAGTCTGTCTGACAGAGCAATTAGCAAAGATGCAAGCAAACATACCGAATATATAGCAAGATAAGTAAGCTACAAGCATCAGGAATATTCTTAGACAACTGCAGTGTCCATACCACCCAAATGTATGCTCTTTTTAATTAATGGAATATAAAAAATCTATCAGAGCTGGACGCTTCATAAAGTCCACGAGTTCATTCCGCCCTATGTATTTCATGCTAATGGACAGTTAAATCTGCATTAAATTTTAATGGGATCATTGGATTATTCAGATTTATAGTCACTGCCTTCTTAAAACTCCTTCCACTTGTTATTTCTCCCCAGAAGTCCATTTCATAATTAATGCCCCCAATAACCGATACTGTGGTGCCTCTTGCTCTGTAAATCTGCCTAATCATTGCCATAAGGAGGAGTTGCTCTTCTGGCTCTCAGACGCCATCTCCCTGTCCTGTCCTGTCCTTCAAGCAGTATTTACACATTTGCTTCACATAGTCACAGTGAATTACTGGACATTAAACATCTGCCTCGGTGCATAAACAATGCAAAGAAGCGGCCATTAATTTGTGTACGGCATGCACCACATATAGCCACTAGGGACGGTGGGGGCTAATGGAACGGCCTAAAAGAGTCTGGCAGCAAATGAACCACAGTCAGTTAATCATGCCTGGCGTTTAAAGTCCACTGGTTATTAATGGACCCCTCCATCAACAGTAGAGCTTGAGTGATCGCTAGGATTTTTCATTTGGAGCCCGATATTCATGGTAGGTTTTGGCAAGCAACCCTTGTTGAGCACAAAAACTCAGCGGCATATAAACGGAAGTGTGTGTGTGTGTGTGTGTGTGTGTGTGCATGCGCAAGCTCATTATCTGCTGTTCCGGTATGTTTTTATGGCCTCGTCAGGCGTTTACGCTTGCCTCTGCTTAATAAGGCCAAAAAGGACAGATGTGACAGCATGCAGGAAGACATATGCCTGCAGGGAGAAGAGTGATTGGCTCCTTCAAGGCACTAGTCTCAGCCAACTGTGTCCCCAAGCTGACTGTCTTCAGCAAAGTGCCTGACACGGTCTAGTTTGCTGTATTAGACACCTCTGCTTGCTGTATTAGACACTTCTGTTGAAAAAAAAAATGTTTTCAGGAGAATATTTGGTGCAACACTTCATATGTTAGCAAAAGAGCCTGGTGCCTCTGGATTAAACACCTCTGCCTGTTGTATTACACACTTCCAGTGGAAAAAATATTTTCATAAGTAATATCCATTGCTTTTGGCCGAACACCATACAGTATAGTTGGAGGGGAAAAAGTACCTTGTATATTAGGCAATTGTTTTTTCTGCTCTGTTTTTTTTTTCCTCTCCTGAATCACAGACTAAAAACTCAGTAAGGTCCTAATTCAACCTCTTTCTCAAATAAGAATTAAAACACATTCGTTAATATTCCCAAGGCGCAAATCGTCACATATTAATCATGCACCTGTTTTCTAATGAAACAAAACCCAGCAGTGATCAGCTCCAGTGAAAACCCAATCATGGCAATAATTGCTAAAAATTAAACAAAAGAAAAATTAGGTAGTTTGGACAGGCTTTGCTTGAACCTTCCGGGACTTGTTTCTCTGAAATAAGCTGAGGTCATGCACAAATTAAAAAAGCTACTACCTACAGCTCTTTAAGATACATTCATTCGATTCTGCAAAAGTATTAATCTGGATGACTTTAATAATTTCAGAAAGATAAACTAACTAAAATGTGTACTCATGGAGCAGGACCACTACAAGTCTAATAACTAAAGTTGCGCTGTATGGAGTGGCAGAGCTTTTATCACTGTTTTGGGAACAAGGTGTTCAGATAAGGCAGAAATAATCACCGGGAGAGAACAGATGGAAGAGGCCATTGGCCATGCCATGTGATTAGTATTGAGGCTGAGAATTGTGATAATGTCAGCAAACTTAATCCTCTCCTTGTTTACTGGAATTGTTTTCTCACAATCACACACATTAAATGGATTAAACGGTTTGCCCCACGACATGTGCTGCGCCATAGTTACCTCTAAGGTTCCACATCCTGTTTAGCTTATGGCTACAATCTGAATGTGTTAAACCCACTATTTATATCCAGGCTTCGGAACAGAAGTGACTAATTTCAAAATGAAAATATGCTATCGAGGGCGTGTGATAGCAGTTTCGTTCCTTCTCCCTGAGCAGAGGTGCCATGTTTTAGCATGTCTGGCGCTGATAAGGGCTGCTGGTGCGAGCGGGACTGAGGTGTCTGCCACCCACAGCTCCAGGCTGTGTGGATGTGAGCTGCTCCAGGCGCTGATTACAGCACAATGTGCGAGCACGAGCCTGCCACTCGGTGCCCGAACGGTACGTGTGTTCGCCGCACACTGAGAGTGCTACAGGGCTATGACAGGAGAAATCACATTTAAAATCACAGTACAGTGGAGCTGTATAAGTGGGATATATTTATCCTTCCTCTATCAGAATAGGATAGCAAAGACTCCTGCTTCATGCTGGTGCTTCCAAATAAATGGATTGCAACTGTCAGCTAATTCATGCAGTGCTAAATTATACATAAAAAAAAAAAAAAATAGCAGTACATCATGCTGGCATTGTGAGATAAATCTGCATGTCAAATCTGAGCTTTCTCTGAGTCACTACTCAGAAAAAGACAGACTGCTGCTCTTGTTAAATGCTATTCAAGCTCATGTCTTTATCACTATTCAGATCACAGGCGTCTGAACTGAAGTGTGAAGTCAATATACATATCTAAGCCCATTTGTTTACTCACTTTGGTGTATTCTGGAAAAAAAAAAAAAACTTACATTTTTTGACTTTATCAGATCATTCTCTTTTCACAACCAAATAAAACTAAATGGATCTGTTAAAAACGTGATGCAAGTGTGTCATTGCTCATGTTCCTTACCGGTTTGTCTCACTGCTGTACTGTCCTTTCCCTACTTGATTGACAGCACACACTCTGAACTGGTAGGTTCGTGCTGGAGTGAGACCAGTCACCTCGGCCGTCGTCAGCATTGGATCCACGTTTGGCAAGTACACCCTCCAAGGTGAATCTAGAATCATGCAAGGGATGTTCGTTCAGAGATATACCGACATACAGCGATATTCACTCATGTGGCAGAGCAAATTCCTATCGAGTGCAGTTAGTGTAGCTGTCTTATTCGCTCAGTATAGATCTCTAACCGAGGCTCCTAATCGCACATCATTTTCAAGCTTGGATTCCCCAGTGGAACCCAAGCATTTATTAATACTTAATGATCGGATCAAACATCAAGCTCTTTAGAGAAATTAGCCTGAATATTATACAAAGGATTGCGCTGTGGATTTATAATCAAAGCATATTAAAGCAGGGGTACACTTTATTATAGGAGGCAGTGCTGATGCTGAACTACTAATAGAATTATGGCCATTATAGACAATTTGTTCACGGCTCTACAGTTGTATGGACTGGAGGAGATTGTTAGTGGAGATGAGTCAGAAAAGCAGGGATGGCTAAAATAACAGCAAGAGAGACAGTGGGCTGTAGGTTGCTCACACTGAGCCTGGCTTTGTGTGATACTGCAGCAGGTATACAGTTAAATCCACAATTCATGTATGATTACGCTTCATGATGTTCAATATCGATTTTTCTGCAGGATGCCAAAAAAAATTAGGGTGATGGCAATGACTGGCTAAAACATCAACGTTTTTATTCCAATAGTAAACCGCTTCATTTTGAAAAGCACAAATTGGGTACACACTCTCAAACACTGGCATTATGGGGAATGACATATAGTGAAATGAACAGACGTTTAGAAGCAGGCTTTTCTCTCTCAGTGGTACAGGTATTTCTGACATCCTAAGGGCACGCAGCAGTGTTACACCTCCACCTCCACCTCCACCAGAGCCCATTCCTCACTGTCCACTCACACCCCGAGCAGATTAATCTGCTCCATTCTGGCATGATGGTGGTGATGGAGTGTCTCCATGGTTCTATACATCTCTGTTCCTTCACAAGACAGCACTATTTAAGTAAGATCAACCTTCTTTATCTAGTATAATTTATCTTTATCTGAGCGCACTTGGGAATGAGCATTACTCTGACCATTTCATGCTACCAGACACTCATAGAGTGTGTGTGTGTGTGTGTGTGTGTGTGTGTTTTAGGGGTTGGATAGAATAGCTGGCTAATACCACTGTGGTGATGTCGACTATTCAGGGTGGTGAACAGTAAAGAAAGCAGGCTAAATGTACTTTGTAAGCATTTTGCTTTAATCGAATGTTATCATTTTCATCAGTTTTGTTACTTTTTGTAAGAAGTATAGAGGTGTATGCAGGACTGTTTATTTAATACCCCTCCTTAAGGAACTGTGAATAATCCTGCCCACTCCTACAGCTATGTATTTTTTTTGTTATCCTTTAAAGCTAAATATAATCAGTTCACTGTGGCACAGCAAATTCCAAGTAAGTAAGTAGTAAGAGTGCTGTAAGATCAGCGTAGATGGACATGAGCTTCAATGCTGCGTGCTCTCAGTTACAGAGTTACAGGACGGACGATTTAAGCTGAGACGTGTTTGCCACCATGTTTTCCACTTAAGTGCATTTTAAGAATAGGTATGTTGTTAAATACTATAATCTGTTACATTAGATTTATTATTTTAGCATGGCTATTGTACTACTTTATTTATTTTCATTGTAGATAGTGCTGACTAAAAAGCACTGAAGCTGGGAATGTGATTTGTAGCCTGTGGATGGCTGTTAATAATTAAGTGCAGACTGGTGCCTTTTCTTTTAGCAAGCAGTTTTTCTTAGTTCTTTCTTTAACTATGAAAACTAGTACAAACTAACAGTCGTGCAACACCTGGTCGTGGCATGAAGTGAACACGTACTGTTCTCTGAGAGCTCCACGATGTAGTGCAGCAGGGGGCTGTTGCCATCGAAGGGCCTCATCCAGGACAGGTGCACGCTGCGGCTGTCTGTGGCGTTCAGGCTGGCCTGCAGGTTCCGCGGTGAGTGAGGCAACTCGCTGGGCAGAGAGAAAAGCCAAACAGGTTTAGAGTCAGTACACACACACACACACTCACACCAAACAAACAAGCAATACAGATTTAAAATCATCCTTAGAGGTTTAGGAAACATTTCCAGTGTGGAGCTACACTTTCTCAACATGTCTATTTGAGGCTTTCCCTAATACTCTGCACCGTGCCTCCCCCCTGGGCCTTTCACTATCAGATCTCCTCTGTGGTTGGTCTGCTCCTCTTTCCCTCCTCTCCTCAGTGTTCAAAGAAAAACAGCCTAATTCCAAATTCCCCTGCCAATATGGTTATGTTTCACTTGATTCTGTTTATCTTTTTTTTTTTAATTTCATTAATCGCTTTATTAAATCGAATTGGCAAGCTTTGCCTTCATGCTGCAGTCACATATTAATGTATCACCATCACTTTCAGTCTCAGGAAAGTTTGTTTTCTTCTCTAAATCAAACCCAGAGAAAGAATCATCAAAGCTCCAGGTTCCATCACTTCTTTTTGTTCTTTCTAACTAGGCAAGAAGCCTTCGACAATCTCACAGAAGAGCACTGATACGTGCCTTTCATCTTGTGCATGTTTGCGGATGGGAAAAAAAGAAACTGAGAGACAAGCATCTTGAAGAAGTGATACATTCTTCTACAACTATACACATTACCTTCCACTTAAAGAATGTTAAAGCTGACTGTAGAACTTGATTTTCCATGAAAATCTGTACTGGAAACAAAAGCCCTTAAGTAATGACTCCAGACTGTAGTTAAAGCAGTAATGCCTCAGTCCTAAGCAATATCTCTGCTGCCATGGTTAAGTAATCTATTGCCAGTGGAAAGTACATCTGACTAAAAAGCCATTTCTTTCTAATGACACGGGCAGCTGTGCTCGAGGGAAGGCAGGATGAGTTGAGCCACGTGGGAGAGAACCGCTTGAATGCCTTTTTCCACAGAACCCATCCTCCAGGACAAATGGCTTCAACTGTTAATAAGGACAGAACAGTGCCACAGATAAATAAAGAGTCTTAATCATACATAATTCTCCACAAATCTGCACAAATGCCTCTGATGCTTTTTTTCTGACCTCTTGTATTTTGTGTTTTAAAATCGGGTTTAGCTGTGAATTTTTTACTTCATGTCTTGGACCTGGGACAGGCTTTAACCAATGAATGTTAAGCAATAAGCGGTTTTACTTAGCATTAAGAGGTCAAAAATGGAAATATTCATCAGACCCCGAGCTTCACATTTCTGAAAATACAGCTCAGAGCCCAAAAGTCAGCAGCCTTTTATCGAGTACTTCGATTGCACACAATTTGGAAAAATAAACCGAAACCTCATATAAAACATATACAACATCAGAAGGCTCAAAAGAAGAGAGAGAAAATCCAAAGTACAGAAATACGATTAGCAGCCTGCTGCTTTCCAATTTTTCCAATTTCCATTTGTAGGCGTCGAAAATAGAAAAGGGTACAGTGAAAAAGTTTCCGCCAA
This sequence comes from Pangasius djambal, assembly GCA_022985145.1. Classification (NCBI taxonomy): domain Eukaryota; kingdom Metazoa; phylum Chordata; class Actinopteri; order Siluriformes; family Pangasiidae; genus Pangasius; species Pangasius djambal. The sequence continues at coordinate 14,902,791 of CM040997.1, forward strand.
AAAGGTCAGTCTACAAGTTCCTGCTAGGAGAACTACCCCACATCTGCAAACGAACAAGCAGGCCGGGATTTACACACAGCTTAATGAACAAAGGGCTGCTGTTAAATACACTTTGTTTTTTAGCTTCTTTAGCAGAGTAAATATGTGTCTGCAGAGTCCACAGACTGCCAGAGCCCTGGAGAGAGAGGCCTTGCGTCCAGACCTCGCTGGAGCTTCGAAGCCACTGTGTCACAGTCAAGCCTTTCCTGGCATACAAGCCGTGGGTCCAGTGGTGTTGCTGAGATAACAGATTACTGGAACTTTGTTGAGATAACAGATTACTGGATATTTTGTTAAGATAACAGATTACATTTGGCATTTACCCATGGCATGGCATTTACCCATGCGTCACTACAGACTGTTAGTATTACACAATAAATGTTCCACTGGGTCATTTTACTGGCATCCCCCGTTACACTCTTTCCTTGCTCCAGCACACACCCATCTCCCAAAATGACTTTCTGCACCATGTGTTTTGTGTCATCCAATGAATAAAATGATGATTGAAACTTCTGAAAATGCATGAAATAATAGGCTCATTGTTATGCCACGATGTTCTTCAAAACCATAACATGAACATCAGTTCTGATAATTACACTGTGCTTTTCATTAGAGAGGAAAATGTTTGGAAAGTGCAAGAGTGGGTGTCAAAAAAGGCGAAAGACAAAGAATAGCGAGAATCATATTTGTTCATTTAAAAAAAATCACTCAATTTGAGTACTTTAACCAAGCAGACATCACGACATGCAAATTTGAACGCCGAAAAAAAAGAAACGCCGAAATTCACAAAAGGAAGGCAGTCGGTGCACTTTAGGTAATGCAAATGTTACTTTGTAAGTTGCAATTAACAGACCTCTATATTATGAAATAAAAACGGCTGGAAAGCAAAGGGAAAAGGTTGCAACATCACTATGCTTATGTTGAAGAATATTCCTGTGCTGAAAATCCTGCACTGATTATACACCATACTATTATTATTCTAGTTGCTATTTAGCTAATTGCACAAGCATGTGTTGAATAGAGTGTTTCTAACTGTGAAAAATGCTTCTGTACGTAACTATACTGGGCCAAGGTGGCTTTTCGCAACTGGAAGAATAAATTATACAATAGTTTTGACAGACCATTCGGTAACACTTTATTTACATTCATAAGAATTACATACATATTTTATAAAGCAATGGGGAAAGCCAAAGCTTTATGAGGTGAGATTAAAGTTTTTTAATGTAGAGAGAAGAGAGAAAGAACCCTCTTTATAGGTACTGTTCTCGTCTGTTGTATCTATAATCTTTTTCTTCCAAGTTATTAGTTTGTCTGCAATAACAGCAACTTTATAAAGCTTCGAAACATTTTCTGAAAAGTTTCCATCTCCTCACCTTATGTTCTGGGAAGTGCATTTACAGAATTTACTATGGAGTTGGATGGAATTGGAAATCGGATAGTCCTCAGCTGAAGTTATTTTGATCCATTTGGATTCATATTGATTACGAGGCGCTAGTCCAGCACGTCACTTATTTAAGAAGCCCATATGTCAGTCAGTGTCATGTCAAGTTTTCAAACTACACTGGTAATCAACTTTGCATTTACAACACTTAATATCATGAGCACTATGTACAGTATATCCCTACGCTTTTTTAGGAGGCCCATATGTCAGCTAAATGAAATGAATGATTTTCAGGTCTTGCAATGTTGCATTTATAACACTGCTATGAAGTATTCTATAACTGTACTTAGTTAAGAAGCACACGTTGTAGCTAAATGGAAAGACGTTTTGTGAATGTGCTGTTAGTGTAAATAAACTAAAAAAAAATGATCAATTTTTGTTCTTGTCTCTTTTTCATTTAAATCATAATTAAACCTCTAATGTCAACTTACATAAGCTGATATGAGATTAAAACCTTTAAACAAAGTGTTAATGGCTTTATTTTTGACTAACATTCTCTATATGATGTTAGATGGTAGGGAACTTTGCAGGCATTTTGTGGTTGGGATTTGTCCAAAGATCTACAGTTTGAGAGCTGCGCCCCAGAGAGCTCCAGTCGTCATGAGCCTCACAAAGCCCAGATGTTTCTGAGGAAAAGAAGCTTTTTGAAAGCTAAGGGCTGAGACTAAAAATATGCATTTGAAAGGAGGCTTCATCACACAGCATATAACTGGAAAAGGGACATGCTTCAAGCAGGAGGGAATTAACAGGAAGCTATGGAGCTTGTTTGGAGCTTACATCACTTCCAGGCGCGCAGTCTTGGAGTCATTGCCGGCGAGCGAAATCACATCGCAAGTGTAATCGCCTATATCCCCCGACCACGTCTGAGAGATGTGCAGAGAGCCTTGTTGCATGCTAATCCGTCCTCCTCTGGACTGACTGACCACCTCGCCACCCTTCTTCCACACAAACCTGAACGGGAACAGGAGAGAGATACAGGGTAAGAGAGAAAAGAAGAAAGAGATAAAATGAGACAGTGAGAGAACAGAAGAGCAAGAGAAGAGAGAAAGAAATGGAAAGAAGGAAAAAAATGGAGGAAATTAAAATAACAAAGAAACAGACGGGGAAGAAGAGACAAAACCAGACAGGAGATCAAGAGGGTCAAGAGCGTGGAGAAAGACAGAGTGAGAGAAGAGAGGGCAGGGAAAAGCAAGACAGAGAGAATGAGACAGACGGAGAAAGAGAGGACAGGAGCAGGGAACGCATGAGTGCTTCATTACATCAATTTCCTGCATATTAGCGCTGAATTAGGTTTACAGCATAACGGATTGCATTTTGAATCTACTTAACGTCGCATGGGCTGGCACTTCTAATTAACATTATACTCTGTATGGATGGGGCAAGCCTGGCCTCGGGGAGCGGAGTCTGAACACACAAGCGGAGTCTGGACACACACCACCACCCACCTTACGTGCACGCGTGCATCATGTACAGCGCCGCACTCCAAAATGGCCGTCGTTCCCTTGATGACACGCCGGTCCACAGGAGGCTGGGAAATGTAGGTGCGACCTTTGGGAAGACACAGAACCAGACACTTCACTCAACATAGCGACACTGAAATGGATATAAAATGTAAATACAAAACAAAAAGTGTTATGGCAGTGAACTCCAGAGTCACACAGATTTTAACTAGAGTAGTTACTTCTCTCCAGCCAGTTTGGGTTACATTTACATTTACATTTCAGTGTGTCTCTGTCTACGTCTGCTCAACAGCAGGTGGCTAATTTTAGCCTCAGTTTAGCCTCGTAAACTGTCACTAGAAAGTCTGGTAGTTTAAGTAACAAAATGTTTCACAAAACACTGCAAAGAACCAGCCACACTCTTTTTATACCGGGTATCACGTTTACTCGCCACTAACTACTTTAAATAAAACTCTGAAATAACTTTTAAGGACAGGGATGTTGTGAACTTTTGCCAAACCAGTGGCTATAACAGTCAGTGTTTAAAAGTGTTTCTCACTCAGAAACTGGAGTAGGAAGATTGATTACACACTTACAGTGGTGTCCAAACATCTCAACTCATTAGTGAACACGCTTTTGTTTTGCAATTATTTTTTTTGTTGTTTTGTAATTTAATCATTTAAAAAATCAGTATAAATTATATTATGAGCAATGATTTGATCAAAATGTAGAATTTTGAAAAATATTCAAATATTGACCTGAATTTCTTAGTATTTGGTTCGTCTCCATTTTGCTTTAATGGCAGCATGAACTTGAGCCGGCACGGCAAGTTTGCGTAAAACCTGACGACCCAGATTAGATAAAATATTGAACACGTGCTTCAATAGAAGGGTTAAGCCGCAAGGAAAACCTGATCTTTCATACAAAGATCAAACACGGTCAGTATAACAAATTTGTTTCAGTTTAAACAGTGACCTAGAAATAATGCAGAATATTCAATAATGAAATATTGAATATTCAGAATATTGAACATTTCCTGCCTTTGCTTTAAAGTTACTGGAAATATGCTTGAAATGTGGTGTCAGACATTTAGGAGCAAACAGCCACTTTCTAAAGCTTGTGACCAACGAAATGTACAATCCAGATCAGATGCTCCGTGGGCTGCTAGCTCCAACTTAACACATGCCGCTGCTTCATGTGAGCGACCCTGTATCATGGTGTGATCAGGTCATTTTTAAACAGATTCGATGCCTAATAAAAAAGAATACGAACAGCCCAAATAACCTCAAGACTAATGTAAGACAATCGAACACTTATTAATGCCTTTAGCTCCACACATTCATCAAACTCTCATAACTGCGTACCTTTCCTATTAGTTTCGCTGTAGTTTATGAATAATTCATAGAAACTACTGAATAATATGATTTAAGATAAATAACTGGATAGTAAGCTACGAGTTCATTTGTAAAATGTAATCTCAGGCAAATTACTCTTAAGACTTAATATTCATAACCCTCTGGTTATTACTCCTTCTAAAGTCACACTTTTGTTCTTTAGCAACAGATATGCTGCAGAGAGTCGGAGATTTTTGCGTGAAAGTGCATTGCAGGTCTCCGTCCTGAGGACGTGTGTGCGCGTGTGTGTGTTTGCATGAGGAAATAAAGATCTTACTCCACACAGTAAGCTCAGCGCTGGCATTGATCGCCCCCTCACTGTTAGCGGCATAGCAGGTGTATGTCCCCGAGTCCTTCAGCGCCACCGGCTGCACCTGCAGTCCCCCAGACTCCAGTAATGTAAAGCGTGGAATCTGTACCGAGCCACTGGCTAGAATCTGTTCATCTGTAAATACAAACACACACACACACACACACACATACACACACAGTGTTCAGTGTCTCATTTCCATGATGACGCAAAGGATTAACAAAGTATCATGAGTGGCTGTTTAGCTGTGCCTTGATGTTTTATTACACGCTTAAAGTTTTCCCAGGGGGAAATTCTTCAGTTCAGCCTGTCTCATTAGGAGAGCTCCATGTACATAATTGGGAAGGCTATGGAAATGACTTCATGAATAAAAGCCAGAAACAGTGCTGGGATACAAAGAGAGATTTGTAGTGCGCGTTTGCACAAAATGATCTTTGTTATATTGCCAATCAGCCGCAACAAAGACTTTTAATACCGTAGCGCTCTGCAACGCACAAAAACTCGCAGCATTGTGTTTGTCAATTTGTCATCCTCAGCTAAAGAGCACTAAAAAGCCCCTGCAAGTGATAAATAACTTTTATAAAATAGGTGACAAGCTGGGCATTAGTAAGCTGTAGTATGATTCGTTCATTCAGTATCTTCAGGGAATACACTGTGGACAGAGCACCAGTCCATTACAGGGCACCATGCATAACCACATTCACACACTCATTCACAACCAGGGGCAATTTAACATAGTCAGTCTTCCTACTGGCATGTTTTTGAGAGGTGGGAGGAAACTGGAGGACCTTGTGGACATGGGGAGAACATTCACAGTGACCCTGGAGCTGTCAGTTGGCAATTCTACCTGCTGCACCACTGTATCACCTTTTTATTAATCATACATTCTTAAAAAAAAAAAATCCCTCTGTGAGAAGCCTTAAAAGATTTTTTTTTTGTACACAGTGTTTCTCTGTCAAAGGGTGCTCTAAGTAGAACCCCTTTTAGAAAGCTATGAACCTTGAACTATCCAAAGAACCCACAAGGAACCATTTTTACTCAGAATGTACTGGGGAATCAAATCCTTATGTTCTGTTTGGGATCAAGTATAAAGTTTGAATAACTAAAAATAGTTTTTACCTCATGCAAGATCAAACTTAACTTCTCTCATGAACATGAAAAATCATGTTGAAACATCTTTTATCTGACAAATGATCATGCTAGAAATAATGAAGAGCACTGGTATGATATCCATAACCACTGTTATTTGTTAATTTGAAAAGAAAAAAGAAATCCCAGGGTAAACTGGAGCCTCTTTGCACTGTACAGACTAGAATATTAGGGTTAAGCAAGCCTTACTAGATACTTGCTAATACTCTAATCTCTTTACGATGTATATAGCTGTTGACAGGACACACATTTAGCCCAGACACTCCACAAAAGGGCTTTTCGCACCGGTTTAGTTCCAGAAATAAATGTACAATACTAAAAGTACTGGGCGATTTTGCGCAAACTGTTTCCCAGTACCATTTAAAGGGTTGCATTCGCACCGACAGTGGGCACTAGGAAGTGACGTAAGCCGGTCGACAGCGATGTCATTTGTGCGCGGCGTTCAACAACGGAAACAAAGAAGAACAACGTAAACAACCGGAGGATGGAGGACGCTGTGATCGGAGCTGTGTTGCACTTCAGCATCCGTCCATCTATCGCTGTTCTCCATACTTGCGCAATAAGTTGACACTGCAGTATGTTTACACGGCGTTTTAAATCATGGCGGTGAGGGCGTTTTCGTACACGTTTGGCCAATCAACGTCTACTTACGTCACGGATAGTACCAGTTGAGCTGGTTAGACCCTCCTCCGGAGTAGGAGCTGATTTGGTTCTCGAAAAAGGCAGTCCGGTACTAAAACGCCAAAAAGTGGGTTGTTCCACATTTAGTTCGGGTACTATGAAAAGGTTCCCGCGGTGCGAAAGGCCCTATTGCTGATGGTGAGCCCTATGACATCCTGTTTGTAGTATGTTGGAAAAAGGTTCTCTGGTCTGAATAAACCAAAACCAAGTTGGCACAAAGCTCTACATTTGGTGGAAACCCCAAACTGTGCACCATACTGATTATACTATCCCCACAGTAAAGCATGGTGGTGGTAGCTTCATGCTAAAAGTTGGCCTCTGACTTTTTTTTTTTGCTTCCTTTTTTGAAAGCAAAAAAAATCGGCCTTCATGATGCTGACTTCTCTCTTCGGTTTCAAACTCTGGTGTACTTCTATTTTAACTAATTTTGTGACTTCTGATGGCAACTCTTTGCCCCAGAACTAATTTGGAGGTTTCACAGCACCAGGGTGAATACTTATGCATCATACTGTAAGCTGTATAAGCCATGTGGTCACATGGCATGCTAATGATTACCTTTCCTCCAGGTGATGGCTGGTTTCGGTGCACCAGAGACCTGACAGGTGAAGGAGGCCACAGCGCCGTCGGTCACATTGATGTCAACTGGTGGAGCGCTGAACGCTGGAGCCATACCTGCACAATCCACAAACACAGGTGTAGCCAAGCAGGCAGCAACACTTCTCAAACCACTCTGCTTAATGTAGCTCATGTACACAAACAAACATTTGTGAATATAAAAATCATTACATGAGGACTAACAACAGGAAATTGAATTAAAGCCCAATTCTATTCCTACTTTCATCCCAGTGCTATTGTTTGTTGTTCTGACTGGTGTTTTTTCCACTCATTCAGCAAATCTGTGTTTCAAATCAGGAAGAGTAAACAGGCAGTATAAATCCAATTAAGCTCTCCTGATTGGGCGGTCATAATGGAAGCATTTTGGAGTCGGTAGGTTATTTTATCATAGGAAGAGCTGTGTAAATGAATAGGTATATCCACTGGGGTTGGTGATGCCTGTCATTGATTAAAGGGAAAACAAGATTATTTGGATTCTGAATTGAATTTTATTTTTCCATATCAATTTGGGGCCACGATGAGAAAATAAACCCCATTACAGCTCAATTTGCACAGTGGCTAAAAGGCTAGTTTCCTCTCAACCCTTTGTATGTAACTTCATAAAGATTGATGAGGTAAAAGCCCAAGAAAGAACATTTTTAAATGACCCTGAAGTCATATTTACATATTTTAAAAACATACACCGCTCCTGAATACATCCTGGGCGTATTTTCGTGCACATGCATTACATAGCTCAGTATTAGCTCTTTCCAGCTCATGTGGTCATTGAATTTCTGGTACAATAATACACATTCCTTCAAGCCTTCCAGGCAGTGTTATAGAGAATGGTCATGTTCTTTTTTCTTAATGGCTTTGCCTGCGCACTAGAACAGCAGTTTGCAGTCTCTCTTTAGAATGTGTGCTGAATATTTACAGTGCATACCGGTATTCATTCACTGTTCTTGCCTTTGATCACTTTGGCATGAATCAGATCTATACAGGAACAATACACCTAGAAGGAGGCTTTAAATGGTTTTTATTGAACCACCGGTCAATATGAGGGTCAAGATATATACGCTCACTACAGCAAGACAGAAGCAGTATCCAGATGTCAATACCTGATCTTCCGCCCCCTTGAGATAAATTGCTCAGGATTTTTTTCCTTTCCATATTGTCTCACATTATGGAATGACATGCTATAACGCTCATTCGGATGTGAGACAAGACACTCCTGGGAGAAAGTTCATTCAAAAGGTCTGCTACAAGTAATGCCTGGCCATTTTCTCAAATCTGAATGTGAAGTACTTCTTTGAAGGACCAAACTGATACTGGACCAGCACTCAGACAAGGACACATCAGACACATAATATAATATAATATAATATAATATAACATAATATAATATAATAAATATAATAATAAATATAATATATAATAGATCTTGCGCTAGTCTGATGTCACTCAGAGAAAATAATCAGGGAAATTCAGTAATCAGAGAAAATAGGATCGTCTAAAGGTCAATGTGTAAAGTTAAAAATCATTATCGCAATCCAGCCAGTGTGATCACACAGCGGTAGTGTAATTATCAGCATGATGGGAGAGTTTCTCCTAGACACCTTTATAGCCTCACACGGCACGGGGAAGAGGAGCTTCGACACAGCAAACATTATGAAGTAATCAGCACCAGACAGTCTTTTCCACAGGGAAACGCTTCAATTTCCTAACTGGCGAGCGAGAAGCATTTGGTTTTACATTAGCAGAAACGTATTTGTGACTGCGGGACGTTAAAGCATAGGGAGTAAGTTCTCTTCAGTCCGTCACACATAATGCCTTTTATTATGCTTTCGCTGTCTCCACGAGCCAGTAATTACAGCCAGACAGACAGCGCTTTCCTAACACTTGGCAAACCCAGAATACAAATTTCTCTCCGCTTGGCTTCTGACTCACTTGTCACATCTAGATAGGTGTGGATCTGCATCTCTCCAGCCGCATTCCTAGCGAAGCACTGGAAGATGCCGGCATCATTAGGCTGCAGTCTCCTGATCTGCAGTCCCATGCTGGGGATGACCTTATAGCGTGGATTGTTCAGCTTGCTGAGCGGCACTGCATCCTTATACCACTCCAACTTGGGCATGGGCACACCTGAGGGTTAAAAGCCAAGACAGGTCAACAGTACGGACTGCTTCATTAAATACTCTATAACTAGGGTGTAGGGGAGTAGAGTGTAACAAGGATTTCAGGGAAAGATATTCTAGTAGCAGGTCTGACATACACATACACATAAGACAAGAACATTGTGTTATATTTACCTTACACCAGCAAAAAAAAAAAAAAGCTTTGAATCAGGGGAATTTAACTAAAATGTGGTTCCTTAAAAAAATTCCTGACTGGTGACAATCACCTTTTAATGCTTAATCATTAATGATTAATTATAAATAAGATATCAATTTTGAGTGATTATGTTTTCTTTGGCACCAGTGCTTCACTGTACCACTTTTGACAAACGCCTTTTTGACTCTGAACAGATGATGCAGCTGTTCTGAACTTAATGTTCTGAAATAAATGTATACTTCTTCGTTCATCTTTAAACATTTTCCTTGTTAATTTTTTTTATCAGAGTGGGTAAATGAAATAAAAAAATAAAAAAAAATCAATAAATGCCTGTGAAAACGCTTTCTTCTCTTGATGAGCCACCTTCAGGTAAATAGTTTACATGAAACCATGCAGGCTACAGAAGCTGCACTGGTTCATGTTTAAAAAAATAGGTGTTGTTAAAGTATAGCTAGTTTTTCATACCTTGATCGGTTCAGCTACAGTAATTTTCGAGTCCCTGATTTTGAACCACTGATATACTTTGCTGGATCTGCATTTGGACCACAGTCTGCTAGTTGATGACTTCTGTTGTAGCAAGTAGCTTTGCCATGAATTAAATAATGGTTACACATTTACACACACACTGTCCACCTGTCACAGGATTACACTACGTATGTGTCTAGTAAAATATTTTATTTTGCAACCACCGGAAGTACAGCGAAATTCCACATAAAAAAGCTTCCGGTTCAGGCCTTGCGGCCTGGACATGCATGCCAGTAATCTCCTAATGAATGGCTGCAGAATGCTGATAACTTGGCTCATGCATTTTGGAAGTTGGCACAAAAACGTGGACTGGTTAAGGGTCCTTGAGGAATCTGCAATGGGAACTTCTGCTACGTAAGATGCAGAAAAGAATATCAAGTGGAAATGAAATGATCAGACACAAGCCTGAGATTGCTTCAACTTCGACACTTCTAAGAATTATTCTGGCAGCTTGAGGAGCGTTCTCAAGGGATGCTTTAAGTACCCTGAAAGAGCTGTCGGGAAAATTCAGCTCCAGTGTGCTTCAAAAGAAAGTCACTGGACTGTGTAACTTATTTAGCTTTACACTGCCAATCGTTAACTGATGAAGTGTTTGTTTCCAAAACGTGTTAAATGCCAAATTGTCACTTTGCGAGTTTATTAGTGGAATTGAATGCTTATGGGTCACTACATCCAGTGGGGTCAAAAAGTCTGAGAGCACTAGTGAAAATGCTTCTATTTTGCATTCTTTTCTAATTGAATACAACAGTTTTCATTACAAATTATTTTACTGACAATAACTTGAGTGAACATTAGAATCGTTGAAATATTTACATGAATTTCAGAGTTTCTTAGTATTTGGTTCGTTCCCTTTTTGCTTTAAATACAGTGTGCACTCGAGCTGGCATGGACTCCACATGTTTGTGTAAAACCTGATGATCCATTTTAGATCAGATCCATCAGTGTGTCTTCTGAACACGTGCTTCAATAGAAGAGATTAGACACGAGGAAAATCTGACCTTTTGTACAAAGCAGTTAACATGATCAATATCACACATTTGCTTACATTTAAATAGGGACCTAGAAATATAGACCTAGAACATTTACTTCCTTTTTTTTTTTAAATAATTCAAAATTGTAAAACCTTCTGTTTATTTCCAGTTTGAATAAATACAAAACATCCCAGATTTTCACTGTGGTCTCAGACTTTTGGACCCCACTGTATATGTACTGATTATAATCTTTTTAATCTACTTGACTACTTTTTCTATATATTGACAGCATTGTTTACTATCCTGTATCTAAATCGATCATTTTATTCAATAAGTAAAGTTTTTCTTTTTGGTCATTTTTTATACAAGATGCTGTAACTTTATTATGAACTGATAAGCATGTATTGAACTCGTGATTTGAAATAGGTGTGTGTGTGTGTGAGTAAAAGTGCAGGGAGTGAGAGCGAAGTAACAGGTAATGTGATATGGCTTGTAGCGAAGGATTCTGGGAAGTGTGTTTACAGACTGGGTTGACGTGACCAAACTTATTTTGATAAATTACTATTCAGTAGTTATTTTCATATTTAAATTTATTGTTCGAAAACCAAATACATAATCCGGTGAAATTCTGTTATTTCTGATGGATATATTCTTTTGTTTCCATATAAAAATGCAAAAGCGTGAATTCAGGTATACTGGGACATCAGGTAAACAGTTTAACTTAGCAGCATATATTTTCCTGCCTGATAAGTGAAAGTCAAAATTCTGTTCAGAAAAGAGTGTTTTCGAACCCTGTTATTGTTTCTACTGCCGTGAGAAATGAATAATAGAATGTTACCTAAGCCAACATCTTAATATAGAGTCAGTTTAGAGAAGATTTTAGAAGTTCTGTTACTGATTTGATAGATTGATACCATAAGTAAGTGTGCTACAAATAAAATAAACATTTTAAATGTGTCGCTTAGGATGAAAGTAAAGACGTAAGCCAATGAACATGTGTTCTAAATGACCAAAGTTGTCATTAATGCAGGGTTTCATTCAATCTTGACAAAAGAGTAAGCCGTGCTTCTTTAGAATACAATACAAACATTTCTTTAATGACATGTAGATACTCAAGACCTTGAGGATTTCAGAAATGTGTGGGGAAATATTGTTTTATTAATGGCAAAAAAAGCTGGAAAAGTTGGAAATTCAAGAACTGTCCCAATATATCTGAATTCACCATATATTTATATGTGTTCATACACATGCCTCTGCCTAAATACATTGTAAAAATATTAAATATTTGTACAAGCTGCCTAATTGAAAAGATTTTTCTAAAAAAATCGAACTTCTGGAATGAAACCAGGCGTCACTTCACTGCAAGTAATGCTTGTAATTTTCCATGCAGATTTTCCTCAGACTGCTGCTCCTGCTCATAAGAAAACCATCAGAAAAAAAGGTTTCTTCAGAACCTGGCCCACCAGCAGGCTTTGAATATTCCAGGAGCAGGACCCTAGTGAAGCAGTGATCTGATTCTACTTCCCACTCTGTTAAATTAGAAGTGGCCCAGCTGGCTGTCTTTATTTCTCTCAGTGCATCTGATGTTGACGGGATAATTTTTCCCAATCACCTCTGAGACCGCAGAAGTGTGACACCTGGATGCAACACTGACAAATATTGTATGAATGGCCCTGACTATTGGCTGACCTTCCACTTTTAGGCTATTAGAAAACTGGTGGGGAAAGCGATGGAGAACAATTCTGGCAGAAAGCCAATACCATTTCCACTGCCCATATTTTCTCAACATAATGATAGCCAGACTGGCCCTTTCCTCTCAACTACTCATCTCTCATAGCTAATCATGACTTCGCTACTCCTTCAAAAGGCCACCATTTCTCTTACGGTCAACTCAAAATGACATTCTCTGAGCCGTAATGATTTTATAAATCACTCCTAACAATTTTCCAGTTCTTCATCAATACACACTTTTAGATATTGGCTGTACTCAATTCACTGCAGATCGCCAGATGCTTCGCATGAGGTTTCTCTGTGGTGATAACTTTGGGTCTTTCGGTGGGCGAAAATCACCCAATAGACGCTGAAAATGTATCTACAGCAGTGGTGAACATCCATACTAAAGTTTATATAAAAGTACACTTTCCAGCGCTGACCTCGAGCCTGGCACGGGATATCCATGCTTTTCTCCACTTCTCCCATCATCTTCCTCCTGGGCTCGGCTGTGAAGTAGGGAGCCTCTGCCAAAAGCAAAGAAACAGTAAGCACAAACAAAACTACACTGTTGTCACCCTATGCTCTATGTAGAACCCTACAACAGAGGTTCTCTCTTTCAGCAGAGGTTCCAAGTAGAGCTGTAAACTATTCAAAGACCATCTGATGAGCACGCACTTTCTGACAATGTACGGCAAGAACGGATTTTACTGGTATATTTAATATTTCTATATTTATGTTCATTAACATTATGTATCCATCTTCTTATTAAATACAAAAAATGAAGAAAGTATGCATCGTAAAAGTATTGGTGCTTTGTCTTTGAGGTATTAATGCCTATTTATGGGGCTTCAAGGAAAAATCCTCAGAGCAGCCATTTGTATAGTCTTTCCGAACCAAAGACTATACTGGGACTTCGAAGAGCTCTTCCAAAAGTCATTATTAAAGGGATCATCTTTTGGAGACTTTGCTCCAAAAAAATATTTGTTATGTTAAAACTGTAAAAAAAAACAACAAACAAACAAACAAAAACCTGGTGACAACCAGTGGATCTGATGCACATCATTTTCAATAATATGTAGGTTATAGACATGAGCCCTTCAAAATGGACCACACCATGCATGCAGTTTACATTTCAGAAACTTATGGTTCTCTAGATAGATAGATAGATTGACAGATTGACAGATTGACAGAGAGATAGATAGATAGATAGATAGATAGATAGATAGATAGATAGATAGACAACTTTATTCATCCCAGAGGGAAATTCACCTATTACAGCAGCACAGAGAGTTAGAAAGTATATTAAAATTAATTTAACATCATAAATGAAATAAAATAAGAATAAATATGCAAAAAAGAACACAGTGTAAGAGTTTGATGTGGTAGTGCAGTGCGGTGTAAACACTGTAGATATAAGCAGCAGACTTGAGTGGAATTGAAGTGGCTATGCAGTGCAAACAGTGTAAACAATGTGAACATTGTAAACAGCGATAAAATGAATATACAGTAGAGTATAGAGTGAATATGAATATAAGTTATATAAGTGGCAATGCATATTGGATATGAATAGTGAATGGTAGTAAATTTCAACTATCGTACAATGAGCATATCTTAAGAGGAGCTTTTCTTACGAACTTACATGCTTATCCTCTATAGGAATATAATACACTGTAGTAGGTTATAGATATATAACCTACTACATATCATGTTCTATGTTATATATCTATAATATATAGATATATTATAGATATATAACATAGACCATGATATGTTATAGCCATGTAGTAAGCATACAGTATATAGTGAGTACGAAGCCATTGGGCATTCGGTTTAACCGTGTTTTAAGGTGGTTTTAAAATATTAAAAAAATCCTAGGCAAATGTTGAGGCAGTTCAGTTTGTGGAGTGAAAGTCACAGAAATGATTAAACAGCAAGCTTCCTTTTAAACGAATGCACTCCAGCTGCTACTCTAAACCATGTCTCTGGTATCCCAACATATGGTTACTAAGCTCTGCTATATTCTGTAAGCTTTGCCACTCCGATGTTAATTAGATCTAAATCTCTGCGGAAATAAAAATCAAATGTTCTTCCCTTTTTGTTCCTTTCAGGTTCTTTGCATCTTTCAGAATCCTAATGGACATCTAGCCCTAGAGGATTGTTGCTTTTGTAAAGCGTTAAGCTTGGTGGACAGTCTTTCTGAGTGCATTCCTGCTGTGAATGTCACTTGCTCTGATGGCAGAGTGCTGAAGTGGAATTTTACATCTATAAGTAGATGAATAAATGCATATTTAGGGATCTTGCATCTTGCATGACAACCATGCAAACAGCCACTGAACACCAGACTTATGAGGGATGTCACACTGACAGGTCACATTCATCATCTCGAGCCACCTCAATCTCCATGACTCACCCTCGTACGGGTCTGCTTCTTTATATGCATACACATAGAACTTCTGACGATACGCACACCTCTTTCCAGGTTCGCTCACACAAGGATAATGAAGTGTGCTAACTCTTTCATATGAAACTGTATAGATAAAGTTCAGGCAGTACTGTAGGTAAAGTATCAGCAATTCACCAAATAGAGCAATGGCTGTCATGGATCTAAAAGGTTGTAACTTTAAGGTGGCCTAGTCGAATTCCTGTTTAAAAGCTCTTAACAGCTTTAAATTCATACACATGCTGACATCGAAATTTCTTAGCTGATTCATTCTTTTTTTCTGCACTTTTGTGCAATACTTTATTATAAAGGATGCTTAAGTCGTAAAACAGCGCTACAGTCAGGAAATACTGCAACAGAAAAGAGCTCTCCCTCACGTTGAGAGATCAGGAGCTCAAATCCTAACGATGCCACAGTCATCCAAGAAAGCAAAACTGTCTGTAGGTGGGAGGAGCAGCATCTCTCTTTTTCCCCTGTCAATCACAGTGACAGCTAATGTATGTGGAAGAAGGTAGACAGTGCTTTCCTCTGAGTGTGTTAAGCTGCCATGCAGTTTGAAAAGATGCAGAGGAAGCACTTGTTTGCCCCACCCTCCTCGGTTGGTAGCTGTTTTGTGATAGCGGAAAATTAGCTAGTGGGTGGCATTTGGTAAAATGACCAAATTGGGGAGATAATGGGCAATAAAAAAAATGACACTCAGCAGAGCCCTGCTCAGGGTTAGAATTTCATATTAGCAAGACCAGGCTGAAAAAAGATGATGTTATACCTATAATAGAGAGGAAAGCCCTGGCCTCGACTGGCTTGACGCTGCTGTCAAGCAGGGAGGCCTCACACACGTACAGTCCCATGTCTGCAGTGGTGGGATTAACGATGGTCAGGCGGCGACCGAAAGAGCCCACGCCACTGGCCACCTCCACACCGTTCCTCCTCCACACCAAACTCAGCTTGTCCACAGGCCTAGAGAGAGAAAAACAGAGAGGAATGGAAATTACAGTAAGAGGTAAGGTAAGAGAGTGAGACAGAAAGAAGCAGAGGTAAAAACCCAACCAACAACAAATGGCCATTAAGAGGCTATAGATCTCTCAAATCTTCTGAGATGTATACGTTCTACTTAAAAGTAAGCTTGTCAGATTGGAGCTGAAAAAGTTCATACTTTTAAGAGGTTATAATATAAGAAATGTTCAAGCTGCCTGTATGAGAGTTAATGGGCTAGGAATGGCTTGTTCTGAGAGTCTGTTGCTCACCTAAAGCAAATGGGCTAGGATGGACATGAAGGCCAGAGCGTTGCTCTAATGCTTTACTCACCGTGCATTAGCGACACACTCCAGCGTGGCCTCGCTCACCCCTGCCACTACTGTTGTATTCCTTGGGGGGATCACTATTACTGGGGCTATTGGGTCCGCAGGAGCCTCCCAATCTATCGGTGGGCAGAGACAAAGAGGAGAAGTTGGTGAGGAAGCAACTCAAAAGCTTTCTGCACTTATAGGCCGTTAGTTTTTGAAATAGACTCTACCCCCAGTGGTATTGATTCTGTAAGTTTTATAAATCTACAAATAGTACTTCACATAGCATTCCCGACTTTAACGCATCTTAAGTAATAAAAGGAATTCCACAATGCAGAGCTGAGAAAAGGTACAAATCTCTTTAAAGCCAAGCCACCACATGTTGACTATACTGCTGTGTCACAGTAACCTGCCCCAGAGCCCAAGCTGATGAGCTGTTCCATATCCGCCCTGCACAGGAGAGAATGTTTTGAATAATTGGTCTCTTGGCACTGGTCCTGCGCCATGGTTCAAAAGGCTCGGGTCCTCTACCCACTCGTTTGACTTTTAGACCAAATCAGTCTTCCATGAAAATATGCTTTTTACATTTTTAATACAAGCCGAGTCAATCTGTATTCTAATTGCGCAAATTAGACTGACTGTTAAATCAAATTCATTCTTGCAGCAGGGAAATTGGAGAACAACTAAAATACTGAAATTGTACAGACATAAGGGCTTGTTTCTTATAGAGTTGAATCTAGCCTTTGATGTTGACTTTGACTAAGCATGTAATGAAAGTAAAGAAGCATGCGAAAGTTTGCACACCCTTACTTTAAAATGACGAAATGAGATGTTCCACCATCACAAGAAACATAGTCAGAAAGTGTATGTTACAAGTCTAGTTATTGTATACCCACCCCCTAATTTTACAACTGACTTCAACAGTTTTTGGATCGCTTCAGTTGTAATGTTCACTCATTTTCCCCCAACATATCGGATTGCCAGATTGCTTAGCCATCTGTCTTCAAATCAATCCAAGAACTTACTATTATATTAAGGTCTGAAGATTCAGGGGGTCAAGGCACAACTTTCATTTTACTCCTTTCAAACCATTTTTCTGTTGATTTTGCCTTATGTTTTGAGCTGTTGTCCTGAATACACCCACATTTCATTTTTAACTTCTTGATTGAAGGCAAAAGGCTTTACTCTAAAATCTGTTGATATTGGACTGCGTTAATTCTACCTTCTACTTTCTGCAGAGCTCCAGTACGACACAATCCTGTTACAGAGCCCAACTGATTTGTTGGTGTATTTCTCAACATATGCCAAGTGAGCTGACTTTTTTTTTTTTTAACATTACAGACCTGCACAATCTGTGCTTTACTCTCTAATAATTATGACAACTTTTCAGTCTTTTTGGTCTTTGCTCATTGGCAGTGTATGGTGGCCCAATGAGCAAATCTTAATGTGATAGCAAATGGAAAGGTTAGGTTCTTGAATATCATATGCATGTTGCCAATCGGTTACAGCACAAGTGATCTGAGAGAAAAACAGAAACAGAGAGCTTGAGGATATTTACAGTAAGGGATATTATGTGCTTAAACTTGAATCTAATGATGCTTTTATTCATGCTTACTTTCTATCAAGGACATTTATATTTTAGAAATGTTCTCAACTTTACTTGCCATTAATATGAATATGCAAATGTTGAACGAAGAAGAAATTACTCCTCTCTAAAATAGCATAAGAAATAATGTAACTACATAACCAAATGAAAAAGTGTCATTCTTTTTCCTTGTGATAGTTATATGCCATGGCCAATCAGCAATGAGCATGTGATGGTAGGATTTTCCTCCTATTTTCTCCCCACTTTGGTCTTGCCAATCCCAACCCACTAACTAACTCTCACCTATCACGTGACAACTTACAACTGGAGAGGGTGGGCAAAACATGTGCTTCTGTCAAGGCATGCATTTTTTCATGCTGCAGTGTAGCGTAGCAGCGCAACACATGCAGAGCAGTGTAACACATTTAGGAAAGTGCTACCTACCCTCTTCTGCATACATGAGCTGACAGATGCCTGTGATTGGCTAGTTTCGCTCTGATTGGCAGGGGAGAGACATTACTGTCATCCCTTCCACTCAGAGAGCACGGCTAATTTTGCTCTCTTAACTCTGAATTATGGTATTTGCTGTTGGTAATGATGTCTATAAAAACTTCAATAAATTTTTATACCCTTCTCCAGATTTATGAAATACCAGTATTTTCTGTTTTAGGTCTTCTAAAAGCTGTATTCCTGGTCCCCTTGTACAATTCCTGACTCTTGACTGCTCACAAACAAGACTTAAAACATGTTAATTAAACATGTTAATGAGGCACATTTACATTCAATGCATCTGATAAGACGAGGCCAAAATGGATGCAAACATTTGAGCTTACTAATAAACATAAGTGCTCACATAGACTGAATTGCTGTAATATTTAGGCCATGTTGTAATAAAACACTGCTAAATGTATGTATTTAGTTTTGTAGAAGGTTAGTAAAAAAAGAGGTACATTTTTCATAACCCAGAAACCATGGGGGATGCAAACTCTTGCACTCGGCTGTAACTGAGCTGAAGTTTTTTCCTCTTTTAATTGATTAACACCAGGCACTAGCATCTTAATCTTTAAGTGCTCAACCCAGAAATCATCCAAACTTAAAAAAGCAAGCAAAAGATAACAAGACAATCTGCAATTGATTGCGTTAGAAAGAAATATAACATACAGACCTGCAGGTTGTGTTAAAGCCATAAGGCATTTAAGGCCTTATTATGTTAAATCCGATCACATAAAAAAAGGTGTTAACAGGTAGGAAATGAGGCTCATTGCTGGTAACCTTTTCATCTGTAACTATATTTAAAATACCACATATTAAAGCCTGTGGCGCAATAAGGAACAGAATGTACTTGACCTGTCACGAATTCCCTCAGAGCGTGGTGCTTTAGCCCGTGCTCTTATTGCGACAATCTTTATTTTCACTTCCTGGTCATGTCTCTGCCCCTTGTGATGTCATATGCACCCTGATAGCATTCGCCTGTTACCTGTTTAGTTCCTAATTAGTTTGTCTGTTTAGACCCTTATGGTTCCCTGTGTCTTGCGAAGTTTCATGCATGTGTGTTTCTGAGCCAGTGTTTCCTGTGGTTCCTATGTTCCTGTGGCTCCTTTGTTCCGTTTCCCAGCTTTCCTAGCTCCATAGTTTAGCGTTTCTTGGTTTTGACCCTTGTGCCTGTTTCTTGTTACTGATTATGCATGTTCCCTTTCTGATGCTGCCTGCTGTTTCCTTGACCCATGCCATGGATGGTGAAGATGGCACTTACATCGTGCTTCATCTGCTTCTACACACACGTTACATGACCAACAATAAAAAAATGACATTCACAGTTTTCTGGTAGGTTCCATCACCGGGAGCCTTATGACAAACAATTATTTCTTGATTTTGGAAATTAAGCAGGGACTGAGTAGACATCATGGCTCTAGCAATGTTTGTTAGAGTTGTACAATTGGTCTCAGTTATCAGTCTTTTGGTAATAGTTATGATAAGTGAACTAATAATTCCACAAAATTTTTAGAAAACCTTTAGCATATTCCTTTGTACTCATGTACAAATTATTGGCATGTTGATTAATGCCAATAAGCCATAAATGACCAAGTGCGCTCACAGCACAGCTGATTTGCATTTAGTGACGCCCACAAAACCCCATAAAAGGCAAAGCTCACAGAGCTGAAAATGACAGAACGATGATTAAAAGGTGAAGGAGAGCCTCCGAAAAGCGGAGTGTGCGTAATTTATGGATTTGTTTTCAATTTCTTTCTTTCAACTCATTAAAATAAAATGAATGGATTTTACATTTCACAAAAAATGATCTGTGTGTGCAATTTAAATCAATAAGTGATTTAAACTTGTCAGCGTATTCCACAAAAAAAAATTAACAGTAACTCAGGGCAATTGTATGATGCTGATCAGTCAAGGTTTAGTGAGTCCCCTTATACGTAAATTTCTGCAAACTCAGGAGCTCTCACAGGATATGTTTTTCATGACTACCACATTTCTTATGTAAATAATTTACAGATATATCAATTGGTGTCCAGCCCACACCTATTCAAACATCACTCTGCTCTTCTTTAGCACTATCAGTCATGAACACTATACTACGTTACACACTTAAATACCTCAATTACGTCAAAGAAAATGTTAAAAAATGAGGACATGGCAATTTGTTTTGTTTTCTTACAGGGACAAGAAATCTAGTTCCACGTGATATTGACTACGTGAGTATGTTTTTCCTGCTTTAACGAGCAAAATCAAGTCTAATTTATCGCAAGGAAAAAACACAAGGGACACTAAAATGGTAAACTCATATCAGCTTGGTGTTGGAAATCCTTGCATAGTGCTTGCACAGTTAGGCACCATGGAACTGCTTCAAGTTCTAGACTACTGACAGAATACTCACAGGATTAATGGCTGGGATTAAACATTTCACAGTGCAAAAATGTTATGAACAGAAAACCGAAGCCAGGGAGAAAAGATGTTTTTGTATTTATTTATTTATGAATGTCACACTTATAAAGTCTAAGCCTCCTGTGCATTAGGATGGCACAAACAGTCCAGGTCTGAGTGCCTGAGCTTCCTTCTGTCCCCACATGTGGACACAACAACTTTTTGCACAACACAAAGGTATTATTAGATGTCTGGTATCTGCTCCTATTGAGAAGAAACATTGTGCTCTGCCATACTGGGCAGGAGGGCTCTCAAATATGTGGCAGCTTGGAGTTTTTTTTCTTGCCTCGCCTCAGCGCCTCTGTTTTTATTGCCTATGCCTTCTGAAAGAGAGTCACGAGGGATCTGTTGAACAGCGGTCTCTCCCATGCTCTGTGATCTCAGGCTATGTCAGAAGGCATCAGATACAGCTTCTTTAAGCTTGCTCTGAAGAAAAAAAAAAAACAGATACAACCTTATCTTCAAAGGCTGTGTCTTTTTCTCCCAAAGCCTCCTGACTAGGCTGTTTTTTTTATTTGCAATATTCTCCTAAAATATAATGGCTCATGAATATTAAGCTAGATCATCTCCCTCTCTGAGCTTGTTTATGTTTTTTTTTTTTTTTTTTGTAAGTATTGTTGTGAAATAATTGGACTAGGTGCATTTGTGCTCTTCCAAAACCATATTTGCATGGCTTCAACAGTGGGTCAACCTTCTGCATTGTGAGTAATGACTTGATCTCTCTTGAACCGCCCTTCTCACTTTCTTGAAGGTTCTGCACCAGGCTGCACAGGAACGTGGCTGTTTACTTAGGTGTGGAAAAATATGCAAGAATATCTGCCCTAATCCTCGAGTCTGTCTCTGGCGAACAATCAATATGGAGACAATTTCTCTGTGTGGCGCGCCCTGCTGCCAATAGAGCCAGATTAGTCACACATTAATTATTCGAGTGTACAAAATGCTTTGGAGTAAAACACAGCATGCATGTGGTGCTGGTGGGAGCACCAAGGGAAGAAGCAATACCAGTCAAGTGCATTTTAATCAGGTTTCTCTGAAAATAAGTTTAATAATCAGCATGGCCATGAAGTGAACAAACGCATGACCCTACATTCTGTTTATCGCTAGAGTTTAAAGTGAATAGCACAATAAAATTTTAAAGAAAGAACCACGAGAAGGATAAGTGGATCTTCGCTCTCAGAAATAAAGCTTCCAAACTGTATTTTCCTTCGCTGCTGTGATACCATTAAAGGGTACATCTTTTCTACCTTTAGTATGTAGTATCTTTCACCTAAAAAGTGAATATAGTGTACATTTAAAGATAATTGAAGAGACATAATTGGACTACTGATATACAGTACTCTGCACCAGGCTTAGGCACATGTAAAGCAAATATGCCTTCAAATATAATGCTAGTAAATGTTCTATAAAGAGCAGAAAACAGTAATGAAAGAAACAGTCGATATTTGGCATGACAACCCCTCTTGTCTTTAAAAATGCATCAGGACTCTCATGTACATTTTGTGCAGTTTTAGAAGGAAATTGGCTGGTAATGTTTTCTAACAATCTTCGAGCATCTTCCACAGTTCCATCTGGCTTTTTTTTTCAAGTAATCCCTGACAGCCAGCATTGATTTTTTTTTTTTTTGTCTGAAAAGTGGTCTATTATGTAATATGTTACCTTTAACATTTAATTTTGGTTGGGAAAGTAATGTTTTAGATATCTAAAATGTTTTACTGATCCAATAATGGAGAAGGGGCCTAAGATAGTTGCACAATTCTAACAGCTAATTAAAGGTACACTACCAGCATATTCTCAACATTAAAGGTATAAAAGATGTCCCCTTGATGGTACCTCCCCAGCGACAAGGAAAAGTTCCTGGTTTGGTACCTTTAGTTCTAAAAGTTTTTCTTGTCTTTGATTTTTTTAGAAGTTTGGATTCTAAAAAAAAAAAAAAAAGTCTTACCATGTGATCCACGATTCCTCTTGCTTACTGTCCGGCAGCAGTGGCAAAAAAAAAAAAAGACAAATACCAGCCAATACAGTGAGTATGTTTTAAATAAAAATCATATCATCATGTAAGTGGTATAATTTTTGCCAATAAATATTGTTAATAAATTGAAAACTACTGAACAGTCTAGAAATATCAGATCTAGATTAAAAAAATAAACACACCCACACACACAGACACACACACACGAGGCTTTATGTAACCCAGTGACATGTGTCATTCTCTTCCAAACAAGACTGCTATCTGGAAAGAAAATATCCTATCAAAGTTGGACTGGCTTGTAGTGGCACATTTTGGCTCGACAGCCACCGGAGGTTGGCAGGAATTTGCGAGGCAGTAAATTGAAACAGAAGGGCCTTAAATTGCAAAGCTGTCCTTGTTTATTTCCCTCCTAAATCACTGCTGTGGCCTTAATTTAGACAGCACCTAATGAATTCACGTGAAGCGTGAAAAGGTGATCTGATAACACTTTTAAGTGGAAAAACGAAATGAACAGCAGAACAGCTGCCAGACTGCTTTCAAAAAAAAAAAAAGACAACAGGCATTAAACCTATGAAAAATGCAATACTTTAGGGACGGGGGAGCTTCAAGGAGCAAGGTTCAGTCAGAGAAAAACCTGGACAGATGAGCCTGAAAATAAGCACTGTACAGAACAGAGGAAAAAAAAATGCTGTTGTGGGAGAGATGTGTGTGTGTTTACAGATAATGCCTGGACAACAAATATGTGTCAGTTGCTGCTTGGAGGGTTTGGGTTAAACACTAGGATTATGTGGAGCTGTGTTTGGCTGGTGGTACAGTTTAATTCTGTGGCTACGGCCAGTCAGTAGTCCGTTATTCCACTAGGACCAGTGATTAGAGGGCTGTTAACTGCCAGGCTACTGAGCAAGTGGGACTGCTGGAAGGATTACTGCATGGAACAACATGCTGATTAACAAAAACCAATCATTGATAAAAAAGGACTGAAGTAAAAACTAGCCGACCAAAATAAAAAAAAAAACAACCAAAAAAAAAAACCAAGAAATTTGATTTGATAAATTCATATATCACCACGATACATGTCCTTCAGCATTTATCATTTATACCACAACATTACCATTCACATAGAAGGTGGTTACGGAGAAGGGCAGAAATAAAAGAAAAAAGTCAATGAAAAATTTTAAATGTCAATTAAACAGTAAATTATTTTTTAGAATTATTTGAGTTGTTTTTGTTAATGCTGTGAGGTTTTATAATTTAAGAATTTAATTGTTTGCTTTGTCATATAAGCAATGACTGCTAAAAGAAAGAACAAGGTGATAAAAGATGAACACTATACTGTCTTAATCAAATTATCTACGAACACTGTCAAATCAAATGATTAGTTATGACCTGTTTTTGAATTTATTTGCATTTTCATTGACTATTTGTTTTGCTCTTTTTTAACAATTAATTTTTAGTACTTTCACACCTCATGTCTGTCCCTGTTCAGTGGCAGTTTTTTTTTTAGTTTGTTCCATATTTCCTGTGCCAATATTATGATTTTTTGGCATGCAACAGCCACAAATGAGGAGGCTGGAAAGAGTGTTCTGACAACTTTCCTGTCCTAAAAGACAGCAATTTTGTGACAGCTGGTGAGATTGTTGATTGCAAGCAGAATTCTGCCTTTCCATCAAGCCGTACTCTCATGCTTGTCATGTGTTGGCTTGGTAAATAGAGATGGCGCTGTGGCCATTCCAGATGCTGTCACTGGTGCTGAGGGGGCCGTTTCCCTGCAGGCTTGTATCACTTGTTGTGCCAGGTGATCGGACTGGCAGAGGCGCTCCACTGGGCTTTCTCTTGTCGGCAGGCCCTGGGGGCAGAGGTTGGTGCTCAGCTCCTGTTTAGAGACACGCCACCTAAATGCATGTGAACAGCGCTGGTGGCCCAGATTCCAATGCATGTCCGTGGAGGTTACAGCGGGACGCTGGGGCTGATCCGTATTCATTGTCTGTTCCTCACTATCAGTTAGGATGTCTTGTTTCGCTTGCCTCCTTCACCATCTTCCTCTGGGGAAATGTGGGCCAGCATTAGACAGACTCAATTCAATCAGTGGCGCATGTCAGCATCGTTTGGGCTTTGGAGGATTAAAAAGCCATGATCACTTGTGTTCGACCTACAGTTATCCTGTGAGTCTTCCTCTCCCCAACACCTTACAATCAAACATCAAGTCCAAGCAGAGGCCCACAAGCACACTGGCCTTTGATTACACTGGCTTATCGGTGACTTTCTGTACACCCTTCACAGATAGAAAAAGCAGTACTAATACTGGCTTTGATTCTGCTAACGTGACTGATTGGCTCCACTTGTGGCTGGTAGGCTGGCGAAAGTAACAGGATGGGAGCGTGAGAGGGACTGTGGTCTTTCCTGACTGGTCCAGACCCTCAGATTACCTGCTGGGATGACAGGGGTGGTACTTTGGCATGAACTTTCATAAAATGTGCATGTCTGGCATGTGGTGGGTGCAAAGCGTGGGATAATCAGACCAACTGCTGCTCCGGGTTGTTTTGAAATTTACATCTCTTTTTTTTTTTTTTTTAAGAGAAATGAGAGGCAGAGCACTGCCAGGCTGAAAGCTGGGCTCTCACACTACTAAAATCTCACCTACTAAAAACCTCTCCATCTAAATACAGAAAAGATCATTTCATAATAGCTGTTCTTGACTGCATAAAATCCTGCAGACTTTTGCTTTTAAAGTCAAAAGCTACAATAGAAGTTCTGAAGTGAAATATTAAATGCGGTGTATGAAATGTGTTGTAGAGAGAGAGACAGCCATTCCCTGTTCGTGACAGTGCAAAATATCAAGCACTCCTGCATACCTATAAGGATAGACGAGGAGGGGGGAGCTTCCTGTCCTTAGATGGACAGAGACAGGTTCATAAAAGCACGCTCTGTTGCATGGGCTACCATAAGAACTGTCAATCAACAGGTTTCTTCTTGACAGTCAATACAAAGGTACACAACATAGCAGGTCCAGAAACTAGGAAAAGTCTTGTGATTAAATAAGTTATAGAGATAAACCCCATCTGACTCCATCTCACCTCCCTACCAACTCTTCTTTCCGTTCTTTAAGAGATGCATCTAAAATTCCAGCATGGGGCCAGGTGCAAAAAGCATCAACGTTCCGACTTGCGTCAAGCTCAGCGAGACAGTGGGGCAAAGAGAATAATGGATGAAGCATGGAAAGCTCGTTAAAAACAGTGTCCCTAAAGGTGCAGGAGGCAGGACTTACTCTTTAGCTTTGTCCACAAGGCCAGGGGTGGTTGGCATTCTCCCTTCAGCAACCCTCCTAATCGATTGACACCTTCCCCTTTTGTTATTCAAAATCCTATGTGCTCGCTACCTGTTTCTCAACTTTTCCATTCTTTCGGCCCTAAAAATCCCCCAGTCGTCACTATTGATCGTCCATCCCATGACAGCTCAAAGTTTATCAACACTTGGCCTTATTTTCCGGGCATGTACAAGAAACCGGAAAGACCAGAATGGATTTCGAAAAAGAATAAATCTCCACTGAGAATACAGGACCTTCAGCAACCTTTTCAACGCTCAGTGCCAATCAGTCCAGCCGACAGCTATGGGGCAGGCGCCTAAACTTTAAAGAGCGCTGGCATTTCACCTGGAGAAGGGGAGCTGCCACTATGACCCGCATTCACTTCTGCTGCTGGAGAATGAGCTATGCTTATACACGTATCCATATGCCCAAACAGAGCGCTGACATAGACCATGCATTCTGCTTTTTTTCACTTCATCAAAGCACACAGCTGGGGTGAAAAACAACTCATCAAGTGTCTAATTGAATAGTTAAATAATTCCCCATCACTGATCACATTAGTTAAAAAGGTGAATAGACTCTTCCTGCAGTTCGTGATTAAATTACATGAATGTAGTAAGAAAACAAAACTGTGCTGTTGTGGAGCTTTGGAGTAAAGCTTCCTGTCAGGACAGAAAACTCTCAGAAGTTAATATAATTACCAAGAAAGAAAGCACTTGCCTTTTGGGTTTTATTTCAAATTGCCACCTTAGACTGTCAATTTAAGTTTCACTTACTTACAGAGCTGATCGGTAATTCCAAATTGAAAGCAATGTGGGAGAAACAACGATGACAGCAAGTGCTTTAGCACAAATTAATTACATACACTTGTACACGCGTATGAATGGTTGGCATTGGAACAGTAGTGCTAACACTTAGGTACCACCAAAACTTTGTTTTCACTCACTTCAGTTTGAGGAAAGGCGTGTTTGCAGTTCATTCATTAGCCTTTATCCATTTGGTCTAATGCACAGCTTCAGCAAATGACAGTTGGCTCTGTTCTACTAGAAGGAAAAGTGCTCTTCAAGCTCAAATCAGCCTCATGCGAAATTTTAAAAGGAATGAAATTGCTTTTTAAGAGTTACACAAGCCTGTCTATCGAACGTGTGCCAAATGAAGAGATGGGCCTATTCACAACTCACTTGACTACAAAAAAAGGAATTGAAATCCTTCATCAGCAACCTGTTCTTTTCATTTTGGCTCCGTGAATGGCTTCTCAGATGCTTCAAGCATTATGCCTCACTAAGCTAGACTGTGGAACAACACATACGGTGGCCTCAATGGTCTTAAAATAACCCCCACATGAAATAAAGTGGCTAATCCCTTTTGTTTGCAATGCAGCATCTATTCAGCGCATCCATCCTCGTAGTAGTAGCTAGGGGGGTTTGAAGGGAGACGGCGATGCTGGAGATCTCGCTGGCTTAAATATTACACTCCTCTACACCAATCTCCCATGTTAAGAGATTTTTTTTCTCATCCCGTGCACTCCTCACCAGGGACATCATTACAGAGTTCCATCTCCCTGCAAAATTACAAGCCTGGTGCAGGAGTGGACTGGGCTGGAAATTAAACCACACAGATAAGTGGGTGGATGGTGGGGTGGAGTGGTGCGGTATGGATCGGTTTTCACCTCTCAGAGCTGTCTGATGGGGAGATGGCACTGGATACTTTCTAGAAATTTTTTATATTTAAGTGTGGGCCGGTTTTATTTTTCAATACAGACACGAAGGATACACATTTGAATAGACTTGCTTTTTTGCCTGTTGAAATAAAGCAAGATGAAAATCGTGAAAGACAAGTCAAGGCTTGTTATGGTGCCTGTGCGTAGCTACCAGGCTTAGTTTTGAAAATTCTCCGATAATTACAGGGCTGTGCTAAAGCACTTATAGAAATGATCCCAGCAACAGCTTAACACATTTTGATGTTTTATGTGGATCAGCACGGACGCCAAAATGACTGAAAAAATCATAAAGACTCAATAACGGATAGCAAAACAGCCAATTACTACAAGTGTGATGTGTCAGTTACAGAAATGTATGTAAAAGACAGTGGATGACTAGAGTTAAACTCAAACTTTTACACACACACACACACACACACACACACACACACGCACACACACACACACATTAGTCTTACTATTCTTGTAAGAAACGTCCATTGACATAATTATTAATGCAGCTAATTAATGCTATGCCTACTCTCAAATCATTAAAAAAGTAAACCTTTTGGCTCTTGTAGTTTTTTAATTAAAATTGGCAGGGTTTGTAAAATAAATAAAAAAAAGGCTGAGACACCAAGCGAACCCCCCCCCCCCCCCCCCCCCCCCCCCCCCCCCCCCCCCACCTCCCCCCATAGTATCTGTTTACAATCTTGCTTTTATCCTCTAGCATCTCATTTGCACAGGAGCAAGGTAATAAAAGTCAGGGAATAGAGGTGAGGTTTAGAGGCTACATGTGTTTTCAGTTTTCAGACTTACTTTCTGTCTGCACTTTCTGACCACATGATGAGGGGATTCCTACAGGCAGGGAAGGGAGAAGGGGGCAGGATACAGAGCCACTGACTTTGCAAAAGGTTAACGATCCAGTGGCCAGAGGGCTGCTCTCCAGAGAGCGGATTAGAAATGGAGTACAGTGCTGTTGGGTAAAGGAAAAGCCTTGCGAGAGCTTCAGGATAGTGGGCTGGCCTCTTCTCTCTCTCTCTCTCTCTCTCTCACACCACACACGTATAGACACACACACACACACACACACACACACTACTGAGCCATGCTGGACTTCCTGTCTAAATGCTAACCACACGGCTCCTGCCCCAATGGGTAGCAGCCAGAGGCAAATCACACGCTGCCATGCGCCCAGCTGATGGAGGGAAAAAAAAGAAACAGTCCTGGCTCTTTTTATGACCACACAGGAAGATGAGAGTCAGGAGGGAAAAAGACTCAAAAAGCTCCATAGCTCCTGGTGGGTAAATTAAAAGGGAGAGCCAACTGTTTGTCATGAATGCTTTCATACATTCCGAATCATCTACTAAAATGGTTTTAAGAACAAATCCGGATGCACAGCATCTCAGATCAAAGCAGAGGAAGAAGTGTTAAGGGTAATGACTCCAGGCTTTTCCTCTCCCACATTCTTTCCATCTACCAATGGCAGAATGGTCGTCATCAGCCGAATTGCTGAAATGCTCAGGATGTCTTTTTAGATGTGTTGTTAGAGTTCCTCGCTGCAATAATATCTGCAGATAGTCGCCTAAAACCACAAATGGTGCTGATGACACGACAGAACCATGTCCTACACAACCCTAAATATGCCATCATTAAAAAATAAGCACAAAATGGCTCACCTCCATTGGCCCTGAGCATATCTGAGCTGTCACACACAGCCAACGCTCTCTACAAATCCATTTCCAAAACTCATCACAGGCTCAAGATATTCTATTGTACTGTTGTCCTTGGGACGGAACTCAATAGCAAATACCAATAATGTTATAGCAAGTGCTCTTTTATAGGCATCACATTAACAGCCATTGTTCAGATAACATTACAAAATGGCTCTCAGAAAAGCATTGGCAAGGTAATTCAGATAAGCAGATAGCACGAGGAGACGGCAGCTGTCGACCTCAGAATACAGAGAAGGGCCACGAATGACAAGACGAGCAACCTAAATCCCAAGAGCGTTCAGAAACAGACAGAGCAAACTAAGTGTAGAGCATCCAATGTATAATAGTAACAGCATAAAACCTGGAATGACAAAAGAAACAAACAAAAAAAAAAAACCAACTCTTAAACCCCAATGCCACTGGATCTGCACAATTATACTAGAATACAAATGTGTTGAAAGAAAGCAAACCTGTGTTGATTTGATTCAGCGTACCCGGTCTGCTCTGTTACTCTGACACTAATGACATAGCTCATTATAATTACAGATAAGAGCTGCTTCCTCGGCGCTGCAGCAAACTGGATTAGACAAGAAGAGGACTTCCAAAGCTTACCTACACCACGGAATTGGCACTGTACCTTGTATTATCATAATCATAAAACAACCCCCAAGTTGGGTACACCAGAGCTCATTTGTGATGTACTACGAGGCCATTATTTTTTTGAACATACGGCATGTGTGTGTGTGTGTGTGTATGTATATATATATATCCAGAGATGCCAGAACAAGAGGCAAAACATCTTATTGTGCTTTCTAGAAATAAAATGCACATTAATGCCAGACCTCCTGCTTGCACATTATCATAAAATGCCATGCGATGGTGGACTGCCTGTAACACAGAGACGTGCATACAGCTGTGCTCCCCAGCTGGAAGAATACAGAGACTTTACTGCAAGACAGCTACTGTCTGTTTGCTGACATGAAATGGGACATGGTGATAACGACAAGCTGACATACTGTAGTCTCACCAGTCACCAGATACATTCAGTAATGTAATGACTACCGAGGCCATGTTTTTTTTAAGATCCCAAATAAATACTGCTAATTTGCATGTGCTCAATTTGCAATCTGAGAAACAGTGCACACTGTTAGTCGGTGAACTACAAGTGATTTGCATACAATAACTGTGTAAATGATGTAAAGTGCCAAACAGAGTGACGAAACATTACTTAAATGAGGTGTTTGTAGTTGCAAATTCCTCTTGACAAACGCAACATGTTCAGATTTTTAGGAAAGTGCTGGAAGAGTGAAACTAAAACTTGCCGCATGTGTACTGAATTTCCGAACTCTGACTAGGATTAAAAAAAAAAAAACGAAGAAAACGCTCCTCAACTCGGAATTCCTATTTAGGAACCTTCTTAATTTTAAATGGCTTATACTGTATATACATACAGGTATTAGCTTCAGGTCAATCAACATATAGAGATATTCATTTGATGAATCTATGACAATGACTATACACTTCACTATATGGTATACAGTCTATACAGACTATGCAGTTTCGAGGAGGTAAATATACATCACTCATCATAGTTAGATGGCTAGCTTGTTGCTTAGAAAAGATGTACATAGAGGTGTCCATGTTTTTTTCCCCTACTTTGTCATTTGAACGCATGGAGGTTGAAAATAACGTAATCCCAAGCAAAAACTTCCCACAAGTCCAAGGCAACAGTATAACACTGATTAGAGGCGGTGAGACGCATTGAACAACAAAATATAAAATATAAGCACAAAATAACACAGCGCAGACATGTGTAAATAAGAAATAAGGCTCTCACTGAATGTTGTTGGCCCAAGAAGTGCAAATGTGCAGCAAATATTGAATACCAAAGCAAATTTGCAAGTCATAATTTCAAGAAATGTCTCATTATTTTCAGATCATAAGACCAAAATGCAAGAAACTCTAATAAAATAATATGTTTTGTTTTGAAATGGTGGAAATGGCCTTATGCAAATTTAATACCTGGCCTTCGGTCCAATTCATTTGCAGACGTAATCTCCAGCCCTGCAGTACAGATGCTAAATGAGTATATTTTTATATTTTCACTTCGTTGTGTTTTGCACTGTTAGGTAGAAACATCCCGAATTGCATATTCATTAAGGAAAATTTGTCAAATGGATGCTGTTTTGCTCATGTGAAAGATCCTCTGTACTCCCTATTAGTTTTGTTTTATTTTGTTTTGTTTTTGCATATGTTATCATGGGCTAACCCATGATAACATATGCAAAAGTGAATAAAAAACAGGAAATCATTTTGTAATTTGTGGAATGCAATGGATTAAGTATAATTATTGGCTGTGATGACTCACAAAACAACATCAATAAGAAATCTGTTCTAATAATTTTTTAACAATAGATGTTAAATGTTGAATTTGAGTCATTGTTTGAGGCGAAATAAAGAAAAAAAAAAAAGATGAAAAGGAGGCTGGCACAGAAATGACATTGTCAACTCCTCGAGCAACCATTTGATGCAGTGAAAGCCACAAGAGACCCCTGCTTTCTTGACTCATGCAAAACAGATGTCTGTTTATTTTTACATCCCAATCATGCTGCCTTGTATTTCCTTCCCAACAAAATAACTCAGACGCACAAACCCAACCCTGAATGCACTGTTTTCCATTCCGCCTTTGTAGCAGGAACATCAAAACCGAAATGCTGGCTTTCCTATTTGCAGTCGCAGCCGCTGCCTCACCATGACCTACTTCCACCAACAGCTGTGTGAATGACAAGCCGAGTGGAACCTGGAGAAACCTGAGCATGGTTTGGCTTTGCTCCATTCTCCTTGACCACAGAGCTGTGGCTTTGTAAACTGAACTGTAAATCAAAACTGTACATTTAATTATGCTGGGCCTTGTTTATTTCTGGAAAGCCAAGAACTGTCACTGAAGTTAAAAATGATGATCCTATGTGCAAGCTAAATGCTCTAGGGGCTCGAGATCCATGTGCAAATTGAGTGCCTTGGGTCAAAAGCACCGCTTGTATGTCTAACTATCCGGTGCTGTCTGCTAATAATTTAATTTGGCAATCTTCCACATTACGGAGTCATTATAGTAAGACTACAGTAGGCATAAAAAGTGAGTTACTGAGGCCATTATGTAAGATGCTGCACGCGTTTAACTAGTTAATCTGTAATTTACTATGAACCTGCAATGCAAATTTTACATCAGCATAAAGTAAAATAGTTATCAAGTCTGATATCTACTCTAGACTGGAGAGAAATTAGTTTTAATCAGGCAAGCGCAACTTCGTCCTAAATGGCCATGTGGCCACAAAAACTAAGTTTGTGCCCTGTCCAGATTATCAGGCTGCCCTGAGCAGCTGATGCACCAAATCTACCAAATCAAGCAGCCCATTAAAATAATGACAATACTAAAGAAATTGAGATAAGAGCAGCAAAGTGGGGACTAAATGTGAGATAAGGCTGTTGTGATTAGCAGGCTGTAATTGAGAGCGGTATCATCTTAAAACATCAAGAGGCTCCCTTGCCATAAACATGTACTATCTTGAGAGCTGATGGACAGCTTATTATTTGTCTGTCAAGTGCACTGTGAAGTCATAGGCCCAGAGAGTCTGCTACACATTAATGAGAAGCAAAGTACAGTGCCTGCAGCAGCTTCACTGCCGTGGCCCTGCGAATCAGCCGCCGTCACGTCCTATCAATCTCCGCTCAAATTACAGGTGACAAGTTATCAAATCTACGATATTACAAACTAAACAGAGACCTCCCAAAGGACCTATTTGTTTAAGATATAGGCAATTAAACAAGGCACGGCCTGTCAGGGCCGGAGACTTCGCTCCACGGCTCCAGAGCTAATTTCATCCTCCTAATGGAAACCAAAAAAAAGTGAGAGAAGGCTTAAAAATACTCTGCTGAAACACAGGCAATAAATGTGGTAAAAAAAATTAAAAAAAAATGGTAGCAGAGGGGTGGGGGGCCCATGCTTCAGAGCTGATGCTTTAATCATCTTGGGTCCCTTGGGTCAGCTTACAGTGCAGGAAAGCAGCTTTTGTTTGAATGTAATCTGCCGGTAGGAAGAGCATAATAAAAATTTATGGAGGTGTTCATTAAATCTTAACGATACAACTCTCCAGATATTCCAGGCGAGGCTCTTGTCAACCACATCCCCCCAACCCCCCAACCCCCCCACCTTTTAATGATCCAGATGTTCACATGTGGAGACAGAGTCATGTCAGCGGTTGTAAATAAACCTGGACTGCTTCCATCATGTCACCATCCTTACGTCTCTAAAAAAGCCCTACTTCTTACTGCCTCGTAGTCCGTCTCGTAGGTCTCGCTATCACACCAAAACACGCACTGCACAGGAGCGACATTGGAACTCCACTCGCACACAATAGCTGCAGGTGCAACTGATTATCATATATCATTGGCTGAGTTTGACATAAATGCATCCCAGCAATGGATGAAAAAAGAGAAATATTTCTACACTAAGGTGACCTGGGGGGAAAATCCAGTAAACAAGGGGCTTCTTCAGCCCCACAGGTGATCTATTAGTGTGAATCAATGCAACTTCACGTGTGCAAGTCTTGCTATATGTTTGTGTTTCATTTTGTGCTGCTTGAAACTGAAGATAATTTGAAAAGCAAGAGAAATCTCGTTAAATTGTTATGGGATCGAGACAGAGGGGACTTGGCACAACATCTGGACCAACCAGCTATGAATTTTTCATGGCTGCATATCCAGCCTTAACAATGTGTGCTTCTTTTGTTGTGTTTAAATCTCACATGTAATTTCTAATCAGACAGCTGAGAACTCTATTGACCTTTTTTGTTGGCGACTGATTTGCCAATTCAGGAGAGAGATAAAATACAGATTTGATTATGTTTCTGTTGGTGAGGCGTGATGTGCTGGGCCAACAACAAACACAGAGTGTATCTCTTCCAGCAGTTTCTGCTATTTCCAATCCTATAAAAGGGACCCTGGGACTTGATGCCTAGTCTGTTCCTATTACTGCATTCCTATTCTCAATAGTAAATTAATTACAAATAAACACAAATTTGTAGATTATAGATCCAAATGCTACATCCTGGTAATTACTTAATAAACATTATGTTCAGTTCATTTCTGTAAACAAGTTGCAGCATCTATAATGCCTTCTGTCTAGCGAATTGTATCATCCATGCATGCTATTGAAAGTAAATAGCAAGCCATTCGACTACATTGGGTTAGCAAGCGATAGAAAATTTCTAACGCAACAGCTAGCTCTGTTTTTAAAATGGTTGATGATGATTTCAGCTGGAAGAATGAAACAGACTCAAGCACGCTGTTGCCTCCAAATGAGATCATTAGTAACGGCAAATAATGACTGAGCTGGTTAGTCGAAGCCTATTTCCTTTGAAATAAATCAAGCTGCTGAATGCTAAAAACCCACTGAAAATGCCAGTGAGAGAGAAAGACAGACCACACTCAGATAAATGGTTCGAGCCAGGACTGCCACGTCCATGCATTTACTCCTCAAAAAGCACATAATAATAAAGCACAAACCAATAATGAAGTGGCAACTCTTCATACGTCTCTTTTCACATTCACTTCTAAGCCAGGCGTCGACGTCTGATGACAACATCCCAAGTGCCATCAATTAATGTCTGATCAGACGGTGTAGTGGCGGTGTTCTTTACCTGAGCTGACCTTTTCCCAGCCCAAAGGCGACTGATAATAGAGGTAGAACTGAATGAGATTTCTAGTTCGACAGCTCCAAATGAGATCCATGTCACCCATGACAAAAGATTCTTTGCAGGCGGACAATAATTCACTCATGATTGGATGGATGGACAATCACCCTCAAGAAATTGAGATACTAAAGATACTAAAAGGACA
>CM040997.1:14945099-14966209 GCA_022985145.1 Pangasius djambal
CATTCAAGAACAGGAAAGCCAGATTAGACTTTGCCAGAAAACATCTAAAAAAGCCTCCCATGTTCTGGAATAAGATTCTTTGGACTGATGAAACCAAGATTAACTTGTACCAGAATGATGGGAAGAGAAAAGTATGGTGAAAGAAAGAAACAGCTCATGATCCAAAGTATACCACATCATGTGTCAAACATGGTGGAGGAAATGTTATGGCATGGGCATGTATGGCTGCTAATGGAACGGGCTCACTGGTGTTTATTGATGATATGTTTATGACTGCTGACAGAAGTAGCAAGTTGAATTCTGAGGTGTATAGGGCTCTACTCTCTGCTAACATTCAGCCAAATGCTACAAAACTGATAGGACGCTGCTTCACAGTGCAGGTGGATAATGACCCTAAACATACTGCGAAAGCAACTCAAGACTTTTTGAAGTCGCCTGATCTCAACACAATAGAGCATGCTTTTCACTTACTGAAGACAAGACTGAAGGCAGAAAGATCCACAAACAAGCAACAACTGAAGGTGGCTGCAGTGAAGGCCTGGCAAAGCATCTCCAGGAAGGAAACTCAGAATTTGAGTTTTGAGAACATGGGTTCCAGACTTCAGGCAGTTATTGACTGCAAAAGATTTTCATCCAAGTATTAAAATTATGGTTATATTTACAATTATGCCACTTTGTCCAAATACCTTTGAACCCCTGAAAATGGAAGTACTTTCCTTAAAATGGCTGTAATTCCTAAATGGTAAATGCCATATTTTTGTGGAACCTCTTAAAATAAAGCTGAAAGTCTACACTTCGATCACATCTTGATAGTTATTTCAAATCCATTGTGGTGGTGTATAAAGGCAAAATCACAAAAACTCCGTCATTGTCCAAATACTTCCTGACCTAACTGTGTGTTGTATATATATATATATAATTCTTTCAGCTGTGTGATGTTTGAGTGGTTTCTTGCATGCATAGTCCATTTCAAATCACCCCACATGATCTCAATAGGATTTAGATCTGGGCTTTGACTTGGCCATTCCAGAACTCTCCATTTTTTACTTTTCAGCCAGTCCTTGGTGGATTTACTGGTTTTAGGTCATTGACATGTTGCAAGGTCCAGTTCCGCTTCAGCTTCAATTTTTTGACAGATGGTCTCACGTATTCCTCAAGCACCTTCTGATACAATGTAGAATTCATAGTGGATTCTATGATCGTGATCTGGCCAGGTCCTGCTGCAGCAAAGCCCCAAACCATAACACTTCCACCTCCATGTTTCACAGTTGGTATGAGGTTCTTTTGCTGAAATGCTGTATTTGGTTTATGCCAAACATGCCCTCTGTTATGGTGTCAAAATAATTCAATAATTTTAGACTCATCTGTCCAAAGCACATTATTCCAGAAGTCTTGGCCTTTGTCTATGTGTTCTTTGGCAAACTTCAGTCTTGCCCTCGTTTTTCTTACACAGCAAAGGTTCCCTCCTTGCACACCACCCATGATAATTAAAGTTGTGCAGTCTCTCTCTGATTGTGGATTCATGCACTTTGACATCAACTGTAGCAAGAGCTTGCTGTAGGTCCTGTGATGATATTTTAGGGTTTTTGGAGACTTCTTTAAGCATCTTGCGGTCTGCTCTTGGGGTGAATTTGCTCGGACGGCCTAACCTGGCCATGCTGCCAGTTTTTTTTAAATGTTCTCCACTTGTAAATTTTTTTTCCGGACAGTGGCTGATTACAAACTCTTTTGAGATCTTTTTATATCCCTTACCAGACTCATAAGCATCAACAATTTTCTTTCTGAAGGCCTCAGAGAGCTCTTTGGATCTCACCATGGTCATACCTCTCACTTCAACAATTAAGAGCAAACCAAACTAAATGTTTGAGGTTTAAACAAGGCAAGCCTCCTTCAAAATGCGCTGTAACGATGTTCTAATTTGCACTTGATATGATACACCTGTTGGTAATTTTAGCCAATTTAAGTACAAATAAATGTGGGGGTGTCTTTACTTTTTCCTCACAAGAAATTGGATTTTTTTAAAATTACATTTTACAGATCATTTTAAAAAGACTTTTCTTTGGCTTTATTTGTTTATTTATATTACTTAAATTTCACAATATTGTTAAAATGAAGATCAAATGTCCATATGTTTAACGATGTTAAAAAAACACAGGCTGTTTTTTTCACGACTATATATATATGTATATATGTACAGTATATATAGTGAGAGAGAGAGAGACAGAGAGAGATAGAGCATTGTAGAAGCTTGCAATCATCACACACATCAATCAGCCATAATATTAAAACCAAGTGACAGGTGACGTGAATAACACTGATTATCTCGTTACAGTGGCACCTGTCAAGGGCTGAGATATATTAGACAGCAAGTGAACAGTCAGTTCTCGAAGTTGATGTGTTTGAAGCAGAAAAAATGGGCAAGTGTAAGGATCAGAACGACTTTGACAAACCTACCTAAACATTGTTGCAGACCAATTACACCCCTTCACGGCAATGGTATTCCCTTACGAGCCGGATAATGCGCCCTGCCACACTGCAAAAATAGTTCAGGAATGGTTTGAGGAACATGACGAAGAGTTCAAGGTGTTGACTTGGCCTCTACATTGCCCAAATCTCAATCCAATCGAGCATCTGTGGGATGTGTTGGACAAACAAGTCCAGTCCATGGAGGCCCCACCTCGCAACTTACAAGACTTAAAGGATCTGCTGCTAACATCTTGGCTCCAGATACCACAGCACACTTTTCAACAACTTTTTGTGCTACGGTAGCTCTTCTGTGAGATCGGACCAGACAGGCTAGCCTTCGCTCTCTATGTGCATCAGTGAGCCTTAGGCGCCCATGACCCTGATGCTGGTTCACTGGTTGTCCTTCCTTGGACTACTTTTGCTGGGTACTAACCACTGCATACCAGGAACACCCCACAAGACTATTGCTGTTTTGGAGATGCTCTGACCCATCACATCTAGCCATCACAATTTGGCCCTTGTCAGAGTCGCTCAGATCCTTACGCTTGCCCATTTTTCCCGCTTCCAACACATCAACTTTGAGAACTGACTGTTCACTTGCTGCCTAATATATGACAGGTGCCACTGTAACGAGATAATCCATGTTATTCACTTCACCTGTCAGTGGTTTTAATGTTATGGCTGATCGGTGTGTGACAGCCCACACTAACGATGTGTTCACACTAGCGAGTGACAAAACGACAGGTAGTCATTCATTTTCGATGTCGCAATTTCAGTGACAATGGCAAGCGACATGTGAGTTGAGGTTTTCTCAAATTTATGCAAATTTTGCACGACATGGTAAAGAGACAAATCCAAAACCATTGGCTGGATTGATTCTTTGGACCAACTGTATGGTGGACGTGCTACAACATTTTTTCAGTTCCCGTCTCACAACTTTAGTACCTGCAGTTAGTTCCTATGTACTGCTTATTTCAATTGTAGCTAGTGCAGTAAGCTTCCACTGCTAATCTGCTAGTAGATACTACAAAGTCTGGCATGTAATATATAAATCAAACAATCAAATTTCACACTGTGAATTAGCATGTTATTTAATGTGTGTTTAACTAGTTAGAAGATATTATAGATATATTTGGTATATAGATATATGGTGGTGTCTCTGGTGAATGTATATATGTATCTGATACAATCAGCTCATGCTGCTAATCTGCTAACAAAGCTAATATGAAGCCTGGCACATAACGTACTGTGCATCAATCCACCAATTTTTGCACATTTTTCACTTTATTAAAATAGGAGAATTCATTTTAAATACATTTTAAAGACAAATAAATCATATACTGTAGTAAATCATGTGCTGCAAGCTATTACCCTTTCTCATCGGAGCTAAAAACACTGGATGGACACTACACACACAAAAGAGACCCAAAACTACAGATGACATGAGCACTAGCGTGAACTCAGGGTGACTTTTCAAAATAGTGTTTTCTATTAACATGCATTTCTATTAAAACGGTGGGATAGGGTCAAAGCAAAAAGTCATCCATCCTCATTACCTTGAGCTTTCTACTTCAAAAAACATCCAGAGCTGTCTTTTTACAGCACTGATGAAAATCCGGCCTAAATTAATATTAAATTAGACAATCAAATATATAAGAGAGGAAGAAAACAACAGGGAAGATAGGCCACCCGAAGTGATAATGCTTTTATACAGCTGAAGTTTTCTCTATTCTAGACATTGAGTGCTGCATTAATGTTAAAGGGTAAAGCTCGCACTGAAATAGCAACCTCTTCCACTGAGCGAAAAAAGCTTTCCTTAAAATACCTTTCCACGGAGTGAATGAGTATACAACTTTTCCATATACAACTTTCAAGTGACATCAAAAGGACTTTTCTTTGCTTCTTCCTGTTCCAAACACAGAGGACCACGCAAGGAAGGAATACAAGCGATCTTCAGAAAGATGACATTTTAAAAAGTGTATTTCCTCCTCCACTGTGTAAAACTGAATAAACAGACCACAAATGCATTGGAACCAGCCATCCTTCGTTTCATCAGTTGCGATGTGCAGATCCATGCTGTGGGGAGACTACTTAACATTTCAGAGCCAAGCACAACAGTGAGAAACTAACAATCCTACGCCCTCGCTGGATCCAACTTTCCCCTTACTCTATTCATTTTACAAGACCTTCTCTTCAATATTGCTCCTGGGTTCTGACTCCGGAAAAGCCTGGATTGCTGTGATTGCTGTCTTGGGCCACAACAGGAACCAAGTGCAGTCACGTAGTCAAAAGAAGCTTGATAAAATGCAGGCTAGGAGGACTGGTTCAAAAAGACCGCACTGATAGTGATAGTAACCTATCTTTTTTCCTACAGCGTCACTTGTTCCTGCCTGTACAGCCAGTTTTACACTATGCTTAAAGATTACTTAAAATTGTTACTTGTCACACTGAACGAGACGATCCCTCTAAAATGCTGAATTCTATAACAAACTGTGTACTCTTCATGTCAGATTATACATGAAGATCCTGTAACGGTAGACCGGCGATTAAAGAAAATGACTATGTACTGCTTACGTCTTGCGCAGAAAATGGGGTCATAAACAGAAATGAGCCCTCGGTATAATAATAGCAGTTTTATGCCTTGAGAAACTGTTTTAAATGAGGGCAGCATAGAGTGCCCCATTCTTCAACGTGAGCTTGAGGTAATACGCATTGTGTCCATTAGCATGTGCCACACTGTATGAGGGGCCAGGCATGCAGGCTAGTAACGTTATATGAATTAATATGTGCAAGTATTTTAAATGATCGGTTTCTCAAACAAATATTTCATTTCGCATTTTGAGTTTCGTGCCATCTAATGCCAGCCTCCTGCTGGTGGCTTTTAAACAAGTGTCACAGCATCTCTGAGATTTTTTTTTTTTTAAATCCTGACACTGACAGAACTTGGTACTAACTAAGCCACCCGGGAGCGCGTCATATCGTGCACGCTAACACCGCCAATCTCAATTCACAATCAAAGATTTCGTGCTGAAAATCGTATAGTGTAAACATGGCTTAAGGGGCAGGGCAGCGTCTAAAAAAAACCCTGCTCATACAACCTTCCCTACCAACACCCATACACAGGCATTACTTTCAATTATTCCACAAATACATTACAGCAACAATCACTGAGAGAAACAGTCTGAACCTTTAAGGGACTCGGGGTAAAAGTTTACGAGTTTACTTGGACAGAGTCGACGTGACTTTTTTCCCCCTGATGAAAATGACAGCCTGTCTGCCAATCCATCCAACAGTAATGCTAGACTGTCAGTCAGAATGCACTAGCAGATAAATTGGGATACAGACCAAAGTGACGGTATGTGAAAAGTTTACTAGCTAGTTTCACTACTGGGGAGTGTTTCTTCATTTCGGGAAAAAGTTTATGCCTCTGCTTCATAATTGTGAACCCACAGTGCTGGTAACAACCCTGATTCCTGAGTGCTGGAGATGGTTCAGATGGCCATGGGTGCAGTCAGCGTGACAGCACAACAAAGGCAGACCTGAATCTTGTGAAGTCAATGCTGCTGTTATGCTTTACATCACAAGAAAACACACTGTACGCTATTCTCTTTCATGAGTTGGGTTTTGGAGCGCTCGGCCTTTGGCTGCATAAGATGCTTTTACTATTCCGGCTGCTGTCTGAATCCGGGCTATCGACTGGCTATCTCAATGCATTTCAGTCAGTCCTTTTTGTTTCTGAGGCAGAAAATTAAATTACTGAAAAAAAGACAGTCTTTAGTCTTTAAGAAAGTCTTTAGACAGAGGGGATCTAAACTCTAAACTGTACCATGGTGGCCAGATAGTGACATCGGTTGCAACTTTGCTTAAATGCATATCAGGTTTAAGATACATATGTTACATATGATACATAAAACATAAATATGTTTTAAAGGTTAAAGGGGTTTCCTTCCATAAGGCTCCAAGTAGGACTACATTTTTAGAAAGCTACTACAGCTACCTATGCAAAGAACCCCAGAGGACCATACCTACAGTATGACATGTAAAGCAAAGATGCTTTCAAATATAAGAAAAAAAAGGAAAGAAAAGCTAAATATAAAAACACTAGCAATACAAATAACAATAAACTTACAAACAAACTGAATCAAGCCAATATTTGGTGTGAACACCAAACCTGTTTCCAAGACAAATGTATGAATTTATTTCTATATAACAGACAAGTATTTTTCATCAAGTGCTTGACGTAATTAGGAAACTAGAAATTAGGAACATAAAGAAAAATATCCATGGTGAAGTTTGCTCATGAAGCTGGTTGTGAAGTGCAAAGCTTCATCAGAAATACTGTAGCACTGTTCTTCCTCACTGCATAATTCAATGTGCGCTACTACAAAAAAAAAATGTATTATTGTTAATTATTATTTTAAAATAGTAAAAAAAAATAATTAAATGAAGAAAAACCTTCTATGAGAATGGGTATGCAAATTTTGCCTTGTAGTAAGAGAGAGACAGAGATAAGTAGATATTGATATACATGTAGATATATCACAACACTTCAACAGCACTGTACATAACATTAATGTCATGACTGCTTGCATTGCTAGTTGTTGCTATGGCAGTGATGAAGTGTGGAAGCTTAAAAGGAAAAAACATATCTATACACTCAGACCTTAACAACACATAATAACAACAACTAATAAGTAATGGATGAAACATATACTAATTTTAAACGGTTAACTGTTCTTACATTGTAAGAAAAAAATGCCACCACTTTTCTACAGTGCTCTTTGTTTATCCTTTTCAATATTAAACCAATTAAGAGGAAATGGGTAGCGGGGGAAAAAAAAAAACAAGATCACAGGTTCATTAGTAATAGCATAAACATACATTTCCATTATCCACAGAACTGTGCTGTTTTCTTATTTCAACAAAGAACCGGTCATTCTTCCATAATACAATACATATATTTTTTTCTCATTTTCTCAGTCGCCCGATGCACATTGTTCTCGCTGAGGGAATTAACAGGGTTGCCAGGCAACCAGGTTGCTGGCAGGTCCCAGGCTGCTCCTTAAGTAAGCCGGCCGCCTGTGTGAGGCTGAATGGAGCGCGCCCGTCTGCTCCGGGGCCTTCAAGTGCTAGCTGACATTTCAAAGACTTTCACTGCAATTCATTATGGAACACGTCCAAAGCCTGATTAAAATGATTTGCTCCCCGATAATTTAACCTGCTGATTTTCCATCTGTCTGCCTTGACAAGGATGTAGTGAAGGAAAAGAAGAAGGAGAAGAAGAAGAAGAAGAAATATACCATTTAGATATACCATTTAGATATGATGAATAATGCTGAATTAAATAACTGCTACGCTCTTGAGAAGATGACGGACGTATTTTGACTAATGTTAACTCACTGCCCTGCTTAAAAATCAAGCTTGTTCTGATTAGATACCAAAAGACAGGCTGAGCTGGTCAAATGGGAAGACCATCTTTACCAGCTGGTGAGTGCTTTTCCAGCCTCCTTCTAACTGATCCATAAACATTCGAGATTTTCTAACGGCCTTACTGTTGAGTTATTTTCTCAAAAACAACTTGTCTCAAATGTAGTATTAGTAATGGTCTTTCAGACATTGTTTCCTTCAGCATTGCCAGCACTTACCAGTTTGACCGTCTCGACCTGTGCTTTGGCAGCTGATATCCGGTCAGAATAAGTTGGATTTTTCAGCGGGGTGAATGGATTTTGCAGTTTCTGCATCTTAACTGTTGTAAGTAGGTAAACTCATTAAAAGGGGCATAAACTGTAAATGTCAGAAATCTACAAAATAGATTTTAAAAGGTCAACGAAACTGAACTTAAGATGAGCAATGACTCCAAAGCTCAACCGACTGCATATTTGACTTTTCAAAAGTACAAAACAGAAAATATGGACATGAGCTTGACTCTGTTTACAGTGACACAGATGAACAGAGATACCTTCATATTGCAAGCAACTGCAAACTCAGCTCCTCTCGTTACTGATGGAATTTATCTTGAAGCTACTTGAAATGCGTCCTTATTCCTCATACGTATCTTTATTTCAAAGAGGTGAATAATCCACTTCAGGAAAGAAGAGATTTGCTTTTCCTCAACACAGAGATCTCACAAAAGCTTTACAACCAACCACATCAGCACAACTACTCTCTTTACTTTGGATAATTACTACTGCCTTGCTGTAATTATGTCACCTCAGCTGGACCATCCCTCCTAATGTGTGCTGTGGCAAAAGGGCATTCCTCTAAAGAGCAAGAGAGAGCATCTCCTCCGATCGCATCCGCTTTCTTACTATGCGGGCCATTACTTTCTCTAATGCTGCTGAAGTAGATATTGTGCAATGCTGGGAAACTAGTGTTACTCAGAGGCACTGGGTTTTTTTTTTTTTATGTGGTTTTGTTCATAAACCTGTCCTGTCTACTTCTCTCTGGCTGTTGGAGCACATTTGTTCTGGCAGACTGATCAGGGTTCAGGTTGTGGTGGAAATTTGCTTTCACTACCTTCTGCTGTCTCTCCCAATGAAACTCATTAAAAAACAGGGCACAACCACCTGCAGTGTGTGTGTGTGTGTGTGTGTGTGTGTGTGTGTGTGTGTGTGTGAGACTATGGCACAGTTCTGGTGCAAAACGACAAGCTGTCATACAGATCACAAATGTCATTTCTACAAACTGTTATCACATCTCTCCTTAAACGAAAGTGAATATGGATGTTTTGGTCACAGCAGGCTTGGATGCTTTATTAAAAAGTACAAAAGTAAACATTTTTATCTTAAATTAAATTGAGGTTTTTGAAGACTGCATCCTAAAAAAAAAACCCACACAAAAAAGACATTTCCGTTCTTAGCAAATGTCTATTTTTCACTGTCAGATTGAATCAACTGATGTTTTGCTTTAATGCAATTTACTGTAATTTAATGTGTAAAACCAGGCTCCAAATAACTGACAGGAACAACATAAAAAGAGAATATTAATGTGTGCGATATAATAAAGAGAGGAAAACGGAACAGACTGTTTAAATT
Organism: Pangasius djambal; assembly: GCA_022985145.1. Classification (NCBI taxonomy): domain Eukaryota; kingdom Metazoa; phylum Chordata; class Actinopteri; order Siluriformes; family Pangasiidae; genus Pangasius; species Pangasius djambal. Next base: position 14,954,600 of record CM040997.1, read on the forward strand.
ACATGCATATAATGATATTTTGGAATTGCCAAATGTTCACATGAGCAACAGCAAATGATGAATGGTTCTGAAAAACACGCACTAAGCTTTATGCAATACAATTCGCCGTTGTCAACAAATGTGTCTAGAGATGACTGCATTATAAAAGAGATAACAGTTCTCCTCTACACCGGGCAGACACAGGATCGTGCCACAAAACATTCGAATGGAGCTCGACTGACTTATGGATGTTGAGTCTGAAATGCTACAGTACAATAGAAACAACATCAAAATCATTTGGGCATGAAGGAGCAACAGATTACTATATTTTTCTCCGTAGCTATGGAGGCAGATCTTTCACAGCAGCAGGTACGGCTGCACTAAGCTCCACTGTTGCTATAGATGCTATTTGAGGTAGCGTTTCCATGCAACACAGCTCTGTCTTCCTCAAGATGTGGATCAATACTTTGATGTAGGCTTGTGGGAAGAGTTGGTGACACCGCAAAAAAAATTGACACCCAAAGGAAAAAAAGGGTGTGGGATTTTTTATTAACTCTTTTAGATTGAAAGCAAGCAAGGGAGTGTGCATATGAAAAAAAAAAAAAAAAACAACAACTGAGAAATATAACCCAATCAGTGCCGCCTAATAACCACTGAGCGTTGTGGAACTGTTGATTAATGGCATTAGGCGAGGCGAATGCATGTAGTGTATTAACTGTAAATTGGCCTTCAGAGGTACGGGGGCCTTGGAGGAAAGCACTCGTTCATTTACATATTAATTCATTTTACAGCAGTTCATTTTAACATGGAAACCACAGATTCTTGAAATCTGTACTTCCTGGAAAATGTTACAAGGTATAGTGGATTTACCCATAATTTTTTTTGCACTGGTGTAAAAAAAATTAAATAAAATCTATTATATTGTACTGAAATGGCACTGCAGAAAAATGACATCTTAGAGAAAATAACGTGAATATAGTCAAATCAAGGAGGATTTTCTGTCATAAGCTTACAATAAATTAATCTTCTTGAGATAGTCTTTTTCAATTTCTCCTTTTTTTTTTATTTTAAACAATTATTTCTAGAAAGAATTGTGTAAACGCATCTAAAACAGGCTGAATGATATTGTGTTTAATTTATAATCATCTCAGAAATATTAGATTGAATTTGCCTATCTTGCTATCATATCTGTAGTGCATATTTGAAATATTTGAACTTTTATTGCTGAAAATTATAATCAGACATGTATCAGATATTTAAGCATCTACATTCTCCATGGTCGTAGCAGCGAAAGCGAAAAAGCCTCTAGTCCCGATCATAATGAATTCATGCGAGGGCTATTTTGCTCCTGTAGCAAACACCCATAAACGCTTAGTGTTATGGACACTCTTGCGAGCCTTAAACCAAGATGAATACGCACAGTAGTAGCTCTCCAGTTTGCTGAGAAGAGCGAAGCTTATGCAATTAATGAGGAATGTGACTGGAAGGAGCCCATGGAGAGAGCGCAAGAACATTGCCTCCTCTTCCTGCCTCTAAACACCATTAAGGAGTTTGTGCTTTGCCGAGCCAAGGCGTGCGCTGCCGGCGCAGCTGCCAATAAGGGCACAGTTTACCACAGCTGAAATGCTCATGGTATCCATCTGATGCCTTGGCTGTGAACAGAGACACACAGATTTATCATGACCGGAGAGCAGAGTACAACTTGTTGCTGAGATAGAGATTTATCTCTACAGTCTAGCTATGGACACAGAAAACACACAACATTCAGTGTTAAAAGAAAAAGAAAAACTGACCTTCAGTTAGAGCAGAAACACTGCATGGACAAGATTTCTATTGACTAGTTAAGACTGTGGATTAGAAAGATCATAGATGCTGGATAAAGAGCTCTGATGACAGCAGTATTTCAGGCTTTAGGACTTGTAAAAACACACTGACGTAAGGGAAACACTGACCTTTGTGAGGGACCTGGCTGCGGCAAAGCACTTCGCTCCATATTCAGCACGGGCAGCAGGGCAGGGCTCCAGAACCTGCTGCAGGGACCATTAAGAGCCAAAATATGCAGCAGGCATTCAAAGCATTAACAGCTGACACCGGAGCTGCATGGCATCGGTGTGGTCTCTAAACAGAAGGCCATTTTTAAAAGCAGGTGCCCAAGTTGGATTCAGTTTAGATGCCTCTGCTTCCAAAAATGACAACTGGCTTCCAGGTTCGTAAATACTCAAATGGCCCACACGGAATATCATGGCATTCAAAATCCATCCTCAAAAACCGCGCAACTTTATATTCTCGCAATTAAGTTTTCTCTAATCACCTCACTGACAGGCAATGGACAAATAGCCTATTTTTTTTATTATTCAACTGCCTGACACTGATAGAACATACAAGGATTACTCTGAGAAATGTAATTACAGCCAGGTCGTTATCTGCAGAGCTAGTGTCTTTCTGATGCCCGTGTCTGATTCATCGTTTTATACATTCACGATGCTTATATAACTGTTCTAACCACTGAAAGGCCAAGAGAACTTTTATAGTAAAAAAAAAAAAATGCAATTATAAGCAATTACAGGTCTCAATTAAATGAATAAAGCATGGAATTTAAACCTGGTTGTTTAATGGGCATGATTTACTCAAGTCAGTACTGCCATTCTTTTAAAATACTTCTGAATGATGAATGAAGTAAAGGTTTTAGTAGGATGTCATCCACAAGAGATTTGTGGCAGTGAGAATTAGACCATTCAGCACAGGTGGAGGTTGACGACCTGAGCCTAGGAGTGTGGGCTTGAATCACTCCAATGGCCCACAGTTGATCTGAGCTGTCAGGTATTTTTATAATGCTTGTTGAGAGAAGGGTGGTGATGGGTTAGGTGTAAAAAGCCTCGTGCATTAAGCTTTCAGCACCAGGCTGAGACAAAGCTGTCTCGACTGGAATAGAAGGTTGGGAGGAGTGCCTCGTGGGCTACTATAATGTGATTCCTGAAGCGTCTCTCTCCATCAGTAATTAATTCTCAATTAAAGTGAGCAGCATAGAGGCCTGACACCAGAGACCAAAATGGGAGGGAGGAAGAGAGCGAAGGGGCCGCATCGGAGTCTCATTAGTAGATTTAAATTGATCTGGCACAGCTGCTCAATAACAAAGAAGGAAGATGTCCTCAACCCCATTTTCCTTTTTGTATCCAAAAAATCGCCGAGATAAACACCCAGAACCCAAAGTCAAAGAAGACATCAGGCACAGAGAATGGCTAAAGAGCTAGAGACGGGGTTGTTTTTAATGCAGAAGAATTAAAAAGCTTGCTAGATACCAGGTTGAGTGCATGTCAGTCAGTAGCTGTGCATTTGTACTGAATTACAGCAGGCTTGTCACTTTAAGGCCGGTATTCTTCTTAGTAGCTTACATTTACTGGGACGCCAACTCCTTTGCATTAACATACCCACCACCTTTCATTTTCCACTCGATGATTTGTCACATAAAAAGTACCAGTCATGCTAGTAGGTACAAAACTCTGCAGAAATCTCGCTTGTCCATTATGCAAAACAAATGTGAAAGACTGCAAATTGGATTTGCTGCCTGGCTTGTAGTTTGCTAATGGCTTACAGTAGGTAATGCAACAATGACGGTAATGCAGAGAAAAGGAAAAACAAACACAAACTCCACTTAAACACCGATGACTTCCGAACACTGCAAATTAACCTGAATTCCAGGAAAGCTTTTTAGAATATGAACTTGCAGCCAAAGAAAATGTTCAGCCTCGTATTCTGTGACTTCTAACCAGCACCACCTCAAAAGCTTAAGGAGCTTTTTGTATATAGCTGTTCAGTGATGCAGGCGAGAAATACATTTAATATATAGAAAAAAAAAGTTCTTAAAGGACAGCCATTATGATAATGCACCTGCAGGCTTGGACTCAAGGGCTCCACTAGTTGTTAAAGTAATTTTGACTCCATCTTGTGCTTTAGTGAGATATCTTTACAGTTCAGTACAATAAAGCAGTAAATAAAGCAGTAATATACATGTATACTGTATACATAAAGCATTAATTTGTTCCTATATGGAACACCTCCAAAGGTTCACACACACACACACACACACACACACACACACACACACACACACACACACACACACACACACACTGTGAACCCATTAGTTATACTTACCATTAAAATCCATTAATGCATTAATTCATTTGAAACTGCAGCCTATGCTATTTCAGAGTTTTCAGCAAATTGTTATTTTAGCAATTAATACATTAGTATAATTAGGCTAGACTTTTCATTTTCCACATTTTCCATATGCCTTTTCTCAGGATCTACTGACTTTTTAAAGCAGAATGTCCAGAAATAGCAATTGAGTCCCTATATACTTTCATTCACACAGGTTACTTGCACAGTAATATACACTATACGGCCAAAGGTATGTGGAAACCTGACCATCACACCCCTATGTCCTTGGTGAACATCCCATTCCAGATTTAGTCCCGCCTTTCCTGCTATAACAGCCTCCACTCTTCTGGGAAGACTTTCCACTAGATGTTGGAGCGTGGCTGTGGGGATTTGTGTTCATTCAGCTACAAGAGCATTAGTGAGATCAGGCGCTGATGTTGGTGAGGAGGTCTGGGGTGCAGTCAGTGTTCCAGTTCATCCCAAAGGTGTTCAGTGGGGTTGAGGTCAGGGATCTGTGCAGGACACTCGAGTTCTTCCACTCCAACCTTCACACACCATGTCTTCATGGAGCTTGCTGTGTCATGCTAGGCTAGGCCAATTAGTTCCAGTGAAGGGAAATTGTAATGCTACAGCATACAAAGGACATTGTAGACAATTGTGTGCTTCTAACTTTGTGGCAACAGTTTGGGGAAGACCAACATTTGGCTGTGATGGTCAGGTGTCCATACGCTTTTGACCATATAGTTTATGTTTGTAAAAAAAAAACAAAAAAAAAAAACATATAGTATGAAAAAAGGCTGCTATATTAACTGTGATATTCAGTAATAAACAAAGATTTAAAAGATTATATTTCTCATATTTGGCTTTATTAAAATAGCTGAGCTTCTGCCCTTTCAGTTCAACGTCACTAACGAAAGCTTCATGAAATTAAAGCTTTCAAAAAGTAACATTAGTACACAGGCAGCAAATATGCCATGGATATGTAACATTTCTTTCAGTCGCTGACTTCAAGTTGACAAGTATAGTTTGAATACTGGTTCAAACTCTAAAAGTCAGGAATGGATATTTTTAAGTTGAGCACTGATTTCAGACACACTGCAAATGCAATGCCTCTGCATATTTCTTTATCCTAATTTTAATTTAATCCCCCATACAAGCAATGGCACAGTAAACATGACCTAGTTTGGCATACTTTAAAGTCTCTCACTGTGGCTACTTTTTCATATCAGTAGGAAACTTGCTCTGAGCTTGGCTGAAAGTTTCATTTTAGCTGTCAAGTGCTTTAAACCACTATGGACCGAATTGGCCTATCACATCAACAGGTGATCGCAGCCTCAAAAGAGAAACATCCAGCATTCCATAATATGTTGCCTCGGCAAAAGCAATTTTCACAGGCTGACCCGCTCTTTGTGGGACCTAGGTGCTATGAGGTATAATTAAGGACATAGCAACAAACAATTTTCCTGGCACCCATTCTGTAAAACTGTGTTTACTTGAATTCTTGCAATCTTTGCACATCCTTACCAAACGTGTAATTAAAGGTTTCTATCGTGACAGTTGAGTCGGTTTTCTCCCTCACACTCACCAGAAGTAAAAGCTTATAAAAAGAGCTACTGAAAATGAGCTATTTAGTGAAAAAGCTACTGCGATGACACCGCTTTCAGATCCTTCACTCTCATAGAGTGGTTATGAAGGATATTAACAGATTCACCATGAGAAATGGTTAAACATAGAACCATATAAAATGTTCACAGTGCTTTTCTATGGGTTCTAAGTAGAAACCATTAAGGAAAGCAAAAATAGCTTTCACTGTCCAGGACCCTAGAGTAGCCCTTATTTCTAAGAGTGTAGCCAGCCTGACAGGGCTGCCAAAGTGCTTGGCAACGGTGCGTCCCTCATCAGCTAATTCGCATCTTCTGCTCTTGTTTCTGTTTCCTTTATAAGGAGCATATTCCATCACTACGATCTGTGAGTGAACCGTGTCTGGTGCTACCACTACCTTGTTGAAACCAGACTCTTCTCATTCATAGTTCTGTGATGGTGGAACAAACTCCGATTCCCACGACCTTACAACATTCATGGATGCAAAAACACCTTCAAAGGCAGCAAGTAGCATCGTTGCCTCAGCTCCGGAGTTCCCGGTTCCATCCTGAGCTCAGGTTACTACATGCTCTCCCTGTGTGCATGGGTTTCCTCACACCTCCCAAAAACATGCTGGTGGTGGATTGTGGATTATACAATGTGCATGGTGCCTTGCGATGGACATGCCTACCCAGTGTTCCTGGGATAGGCTCCAGCTCTAACGTGACCCTGCTGAGGATAAACGGCTTAATAAAGATGAATGAACTGACACACACCTTCAGTTCTCTCCCGCCAAATGAGTACCCATGTATACATGTCTATTTACATCTTTTTTTAAAATGATCCTCAAATCAAAATTGGCGTTTCAGAGCTTTTAGTACCTGTTCCTTTAGCACTGACAATATGATACTGATTGAATTGATTGAATGAATGAAATTTTTTTTTTTAGATATTCTCAGTTTAATTTTGCCACTTCCAGGAAAACAAGAAAAAAAATTTGATGATTCATATCTAAGTCTAAACTTTGTTCAATTACCTATGTGTCCCACCCCAGGAGGCGAGCCGTGCTTTTTAGTAGCTCATTAGCTGCAGTAACAGCTTGTTAGCAGTAAACATGGTAAGGCAGTGTGTTTTTGGCTATGCGTCATCATGTACACTATTCCTTTTTCCAACCATTGCTTGGTTTTTCGTGTAAAAGAGAGAGGAATTTGTATGCGGTCTTGGTTATCACACTTCCCAGGGTGTTTTACCAACTTGGGGCCCCTCAATGTTGGAGTATGTCACTTCCTCAGACTAAGAGAGAATGTGATTCTGTCTTTATACACAGGCTTCCAGGCTTCTCTGTGAGAAAGAGGAAGTAAAAGGCTCTCGTTAATCGGGTCATTGTTCTCCATATTTAGCTAGCTTGTTAAGCTACTGTCAGGTTTGTTTGGATTTGCTGGGGCACTTGATCAAATGCAATGGTATCAGATACATCAACAGCTAGAAAGAAGGAGTTCTACTTTTCCAAAATGCACCAGATCTTGTCAAATCCCAGCTCTAGAGACACACAGAGCTTTATGTTGATATCACCAGTTTGATTGTGAGACAGTGAAGTGGAACTGAAACAGGTTTGAGGGACTAAAGGCAGGTGCAATGGTTTCACATGGGTGTAGTACTATTACAGTGTACAGTCAACTCATTCATTTCACGTCCAAGTGTATTTGGTCAGAATGGAAGTTCTTCCACATTTCAGAACAATATCATCAATTTTCCCCACTCAAATGATCAATTTCTCAGGGCTATACTTAGTATGGATTACTGTCAACTGAGCAAATAGATATTCACCTTCAGCATCTATGCTTTAACACAGTGGTTCTGAAAGCAGGGTCTAATGAAGCACAAGCAGGGAGTCTGGGATTAGAATAGTCATTAGACTGGTTGCTTGAATTGAATGAGCGAAATCCAAACCTCAATAATTCAAAAACAAGTAAATGCACCTGGACTTATTGTGTTTTCTTAGCAGAAATTTCATAAATAAAAAGCGCTATGACTGAAATAGAAAGCAAAAATATTATTGTGCACATTTAAATAATCTGCTGAATATCTGAATAGCAATATATTATGTTTGGAGCGTGTCCGTGAAATTTCTTTTACATTTTTTTTTATAGTTTTGTATTTCTGTGTCAGACATTTCGTTATAAAGGAAACAGAAAGAGCAGTCATTAAGCATCGCAGGTGGGTGATTCAAACAAAGCCCAAGCACAGCATTGTGATTCCCTCCTGCTGGAATGCAGTGAAAGAAGCTGATTAAAAGGTTCAGAGCTCAGCGCTGCACCATGGCCTGCAGCTCCTGAGCTCAAGGCCAAGAGGTGCCATTTATCTTCACAGTCTGAACTCCACAGGGCTCAGCTCTCGCACCTGCACCTGCACCTGCAAAGTCACCGTACAACCAAACTTGTTGGAACCATTCAACATGACTGCTAATTCAACTGTAAAGATGATTAACAGGAATTTTGTTTCTAGGTGTGATATTTTGAGCTTAAACTGTGGATGCAGTACATTTTATTTGAACTCTATATGATCAATGATCCACCAACACATTGTACAGTGTGTATCGAGTACTTTTCTATTTTTTTGCAAACATGTTGATGGTGAACATAGCCAAAATCTTTTTTCCAATAGGAGCTGGTCATGATAATGTTCAGGTGCTGCATTGTGTTGTTGCTCTCAGGAAGGGCTTGATAACTGATAATTGATTTTAAATCTTAAATGAAATAAACTGACACTGTGAAGATTTTGGTCTTTTTTCACCTCCGTCTTTTTCTTTCTTACTCTGTGTGGAGACCTCTGGTAACCTCATGGCAAAGTTTAAACTGTTTTAAACTTTTGAAACTCTTTTTTTTTTTTTATTATACTCTGATTGTACTTAATGGACCTTTTAACTACTTATGTATTGTTTTCTATCCTTGCCATAATTTATGCAGGTCACCATACTAATTTCTCTTTTTTATCTTTTTATCTGAGTAGGAAATTTAAATCAATACATTTAATGCATATTTTATACAATTCTTTCTGGACTGAATTTATGCTTTAGTGTGCATGCATGTGACCTGATACAAACCTGGAGTGTCTACAGGAATCAAAAACAGTGTGTATGGAATTATAAATCGGCGGTTTGTGTTTCTAGAAAAGGATGCCCTTACGCCACCATTACAAAAGTTGGTTTAACCATTACTGACCTTTAATTATATTTATCATTTAACGTGCTTTGCAATTCTGTAGATTAGTTATTCATGAGCTTAAATGCATGCATTATTCATTGATCTATTTGCATGACAAATGGACCTCACAATTAATTGTGATACTTAATGGAGCTTGTGTTGAAGTTGAGAGATCTGATTTTAAATACCCTTCTTACAAAAGTGTCCTCATTCAGATTGAGAGCTTTTTTCTGACTAGTTGTTTACAGAGAAGAGAGTGCGAGAGAGAAGGAGTCCATGACATGAATGTTCACATTAGTACTCAACAAAAAAAAAGAGAACAAATTCCATATAAAGTAAGAAAGTGTGGTAAGTAATTTGGAATGAAAGCAATAAGGACTAGAGGTAGAGGTGTGCAGGACTCGGCGAAAAGTTTCTCTCGTGTTGGTTGGGAGCAGGTGGTCAAATGAAACTCGCAGGACAAAGTAAGACTATGTTCATTGGCATGCATTATGCTGTGCAACACATTCATTCATTCATTCTTTAGTAATTCTGGTCAGAATCACTGTGTTTTTTTAATTATTAATTTGCTTATATTTTAAGAAACAGAGCCAACTAATTTCAGCAGAATATATCATTGGCATGACAAAACAAAAATCATTGCAGGAGAGTGTACGGGATTGGTCCATAGTGCCTGTGGGAGTGGGCGGGATTGGTCCATAGTGCCTGTGGGAATGGGCGGGATTGGTCTATAGTATCTGTGATAGTGGGTGGGATTGGTCCATAGTGTCCATGATAGTGGGTGAAATTGGTTCATATTGTCTGTCGGAGTGGGTGGGATTGGTCCATAGTGTCCATGATAGTGGGTGAAATTGGTTCATATTGTCTGTCGGAGTGGGTGGGATTGGTCCATAGTGTCCATGATAGTGGGTGAGATTGGTTCATATTGTGTGTCGGAGTAGGCGGGATTGGTCCATAGTGTCCATGATAGTGGGTGAAATTGGTTCATATTGTCTGTCGGAGTAGGCGGGATTGGTCCATAGTGCTTGTGGGAGTGGGCGGGATTGGTCCATAGTGCCTGTGGGAGTGGGCGGGATTGGTCTATAGTATCTGTGATAGTGGGCGGGATTGCTCTATAGTATCTGTGATAGTGGGCGGGATTGGTCCACAGTGTCTGTGGGAGTGGGTGGGATTGGTCCATAGTGTCCATGATAGTGGGTGAGATTGGTTCATATTGTCTGTCGGAGTAGGCGGGATTGGTCTATAGCGTCTGTGGGAGTGGGCGGGATTGGTCAGAATTCCTTTGGGAGCAGGTGAGAGTGGGATAAACACTCCCGTGACACTGCGATGTATTCTCAACAAAGTCTCCTTCCGACATCCAAAAGTCTCCTTCCAGAATCCAACGAACCTCAGTGCTTGGCCAGATGATAATGTCCTCTTTTTTCCCCAAGCAAATTAAGTGTGTAACAGGTCACAAGTTGTTCTGATGAGCTTTTCAGTAAGAAATAAAAGTCAACACTTTATAATGGTTTGACATTTTCCTACTTCACGGCTAAATTAACCTGCCTGACCACCACAGCAGGCTGCTGTGTAAAATTTGAGGCTTTCACTCCACCACGTCCAGCTTTCACACAGGCTCCCTACAGATTTAAGTGTTCCACACACCCATTCCCAACAGACACGAGTGTTTCAATATGTCCCACATGAAATCGCAGGCTTGATCTTCCTTTTCAGGGCAGATTGCTTTCTGTCTGCCCACACACTTCTGTCGGCCACCGTCTGCGAGATGGGTGCGCACATTTCCAAACATGGAATAGGGAACAGGTGATGAATGTGCCACCTTTATGCCTTGACTGACAGAGGCTTCACTCCACAGAAAGGCAGGATAAGGGATAAACATACTAAAGATAGATATCTTTCTTCTCTCTTCACTACACATGGAGGAGATTTGTGCACAGACGCCAGCTCCCAGTTCAATCCTGATTACTTCTTTCCCTCCCTCCTAACTGGGCGTGACCTTTGTTACCTGAAACGTGCTAAAAATGAGTGAAGGGGAGCATGCTGTAGCAGTCTTGGCAAGCTAATTCTGTATCCTTCATAAATTCTCCTAGGTCTTAAGCTTATCTAAAATCAAACAGTCATCAGTCACTGACATTATATAAGTTTCATACGAATTTCATAAGAACTTTCATATGGATTGTCATTTTTGCATCACAGCACACACATGTATTTCCTTCAGTGCTTTTTACTGGGACATGCTGTTGAATTAAAGTGAATTAATCCTACTTTATATGTTCTGGTCAAAAATATGTTCTTTGGTAAATATGTACACGGGCACATGATGTCTACAAAAAAATCATATCTTTTTTTAAGAATAATATTTGCCCGAGAAAGCAGAAAGGTCTGTCCACATTGTGCTTGATCTTGTTGTTATTTTTTTGGTTATAAAAGGAAAATAGGAAAACAATTAAACAGCTTTTTGTTTCATTTTTGCTAATTCCATGGAAATTAATACATTTTATATATTTATAAATGTATTTTTACATTTTCTATACTGACATTTTAATTGTGTCTTTGTTTCTAGAAAAAATAGCTAGTGGCAAAACAGATAGAAATAATTAATTTTATTTTTTTGCAGTGTGAACAGAGTTGACCTTGAACTACAAGTGGGCTATTCTACATTCCCAAATTCCAGCTTTGGTCCCAC
>CM040997.1:14966309-15074073 GCA_022985145.1 Pangasius djambal
GTGAGGAGGTCTGGGGTGCAGTCGGTGTTCCAGTTCATCCCAAAGGTGTTCAGTGGGGTTGAGGTCAGGGCTCTGTGCAGGACACTCGAGTTCTTCCACTCCAACCTTCACACACCATGTCTTCATGGAGCTCGCTTTGTGCACAGCGGCATCGTCATGCTGGAACAGGTTTGGGCCTCTTAGTTCCAGTGAAGGGAAACTGTAATGCTACAGCATACAAAGTCATTCTATACAATAATGTGCTTTAAACAGTTTGGGGAAGGAGAACACATTGGTGTGATGGGCAGGTATCCACAAACTTTTGGGCATATACTAATTAGTAATATAATTACCATACCTAGTTATTGCTGATGCACATCCTAGTCAGTTGAGATATTATTTTTTAAATTTTAGCCTTAAAATGAATCTGAAACGATAAGAAACAAGAAAAGGAGAAATCCAAGAGTTCTTTTTGTAATATTAGTTGGTCTAAAGCCAAAACCCTTCTTTTAAAAGCTTGTTTGCATCTGAAAAACTAATTAATTCAAGATACAAGGACCCGGCAAGCATAATGTCCTCTCTCCCCATGACATGGCACATGCAATTTAAACATATCCAACTCCGCTTAATTTTCTTCCTACCAGGTACGCAGCTTGACTTTTGACCTGTGTGGTGAAACTGTGAGGGAAACAGAGCGGGCGAGATCATAATGGGCTACTCATCTGTGTTCTGATGATTTTTTCCCCCCCTCATAACACTTGGTTTCAGCTTCTGTTGACTTCTGTTGGTTATAAATATAACCCACTGGGCCTCATAAATATAACCAATTATATTATATTAAAAATAATTCCCATAATCATGTAGTTTTCATTTAGAGCTTAGGACAAGCAGCTCAACCTATTTAGGAAATGTAAACTTCGGTGTGTCCAGACTTTTGACTGGTAGCATATTTCATGTGCTCTGGATGGCTGAAAAGCCCATAATAGCTAGAGATGTCAGAGACGCCCAATAATAAATGAAGAAAAATTCAGCAAGATGGAGGAAATAGTAAGGAAAAGAAGCTGGTTGACTCCAAGACTGCACAAAGCTTCATCGGGAATACAGTTCTTTTTTTTTTTATACAGTATATATATATATATATAATAGTTGTGATTTGTTTAACACATGTCTTGGTCAGTACATAATTCCATGTGTGTTATTTCATAGTATTAATGTCTACATTGCTATTCTAAAACAGAAAAAGTAAAAATAAAATAGTAGTAATGAGCAAGCGTATCCAAATGTTTGACTGGTAGAATATGTGCTGCAGGAAATGTAAGAAATGTCAAAAATATAAAAAAAAAGGATGAAGAGTACAGGAAAGGAGTGTTTTTCAGTGTGTGTGTGAGTGTTTTAGAAGGTTCACGGGGGCATATGATTCCTCCCAGCCCTTTCATGGTTGATTGTCACTCCATGGCAACCTGCCACCCCAGTTACTGAAGTGCTCTGCTTCTTTCAGCAGACGCTGTGCGCCCTGAGAGCTTTTAATCAAAAGCAACCTTAAAACAGCCTCTGTGGATGAGGGTAGCTCTCAGCCTCAAAGGAAAAGATATGTGGGTGCTTTTGTGCTAACTGTAATCCTGACTGGAATCTTTGGGCTCCTTTTGCTCCTGCAGTGACAACAGACTTATTTATTTAACAGCAAGAGGGAGGAGTGGACGAAGACGGATGAGCGCCAAGGCCTTGGGGGGAAAAGCAGGCTCGCCCTTTGGATGCCTCGGCTGACTGATGAGGGTTCTCAATAATTAACTTCATAAAGCAAGCCCTCCCAGCGAGCAGGTGCATTACGACTGGGCCACACAAATCGCAGCTATTGAATTAAATCAGCCTACGTCATTTGTCATTTGAACTTCCTTCGAGCCAAACGGCATTGATTCAGAAACAAGGTGTCGGCTCAGTGGGAAAATCAACAGGCAGAAGCTACAAATGTGATACATGTCCCATTTAGCCGATATCCAGATTATATTTCTATTATATTATATATTATATTTCTGTAGTTTCACAGAGCAATTAAAGGCATAATGTTGCTGTCATATCTCTGAAATGAGAACTTTCATAAAAGAAGTGTGCATGTGACATTCATTCATCTTCACTAACCACTTTATCCTGGTCAGGGTCGGAGTGGATCCAGAGCCTATCCCGGGAATATTTGGTGTGAGGCAGGAATACACCCTGGATGGGATGCCAGTTAAGAGCATGGTACCATGCACATACACATTCATACACACACACTGTCACCTATGGGCGAAATTAGAGTAGTCAATCCAAGCATGTTTTTGGGAGACAGGAGGAAACCAGAGAACCCGGAAGAACCCAACGTAAACACAGTGAGAACTTGTGAAGCTCAACACAGACAGTTACACAAGCTCAGGACCAATCCAGGAGCCTTGGAGCTGTGAGTCAGCAGGTTTTGTTTTTCAATTCCTGCCACTCCTGAAGGAATGCTGAACAATCCCATGTGATCCCACAGTTATTATTGTTTTCGCCTGCCTGCAGTATTTTCTGACAAACTTAACACATTTAACCCACAGTGGCTCTGACCAAGCAGATAAAGCAGTTACTGAAGAGGAATAAATGAAAGTAAATGTGTCGCGCAGCACCGTACAAGCACCCAAAACTCTCTCATGTTAATGATTGAAGTCTTTCTTTGTCCTGTGAGCTTCGTATCTGACCATTCCAGCCAGCAAGAAATTAAAAAAACGCCCAATCGCAAATTTTTCATTGGGTACCATGTGATCTCAGTCCCGATACATTTCTCTACCTTGTAAACAAATGATAAAGCTTCGGCAATGCCTGTTCATGCGACTTTAAAAAGCTTGAAAGGTTTTATGAAAAAAACCTTATATCTGTTTTTTTTTTAAGATTCATATTTCTTCATATGAATATTTTTTTGCTTTCCATGCAATGTACAGCTGCAAGGTTTTAACTAGAGATGGCACCGTAAAAAAGCAAAAAATGGCGGAGAAAACATATCTGATATGAGGTTCTGTAACAAATGGCAAAGATTGGACTTGGATTTGAAAAGAATTTTTTTTTCGAACTGGAAAAGTTTACATATAAAAAGACCTAGCTTGTTTTTCTTTTGCTAGGATTAATTGTATTATATTTGTACTTTATACTTTATTATATTTACAACGTAAGTGATTTGTGAAAGAGTTTAGAGTTTAGTGCTTCAGTAAAAAAAATAACTAAAAATAAAAGCTTTTTAAAGAACATTGTCAGATGGGTATCAGGATCAGCTGATAGTCGAGGTTTAAATATAAAACATGGTATTGTGACATCTCCGGTTTTAATACATCATTTTACAAGCAAGACAGCTTCCTGCTTTTGATACATTTTTATTCCAAGTCATTTTCGAAAGGGTGTCTACTGGCCCATTTATCACAACACATTCAGCTAATTTAAAAAGCAGCTAGAGTAAAATTAACAGTAATGATACAGAGTAGTGCAATGTCTAACGTTTCATAACAGTAATACTAATAAGACAGCAAGTCTAAATGCAAATCACAAAACAAGGCACAACTTCAATTCAATTGAATATGCAGCCAATATTCTGTTCAGGTTAATGAGAGAAGATTCACTTATGATGAGTCGTGCTTACAAAATGGCTCCCCAGTCCTCCCCTGACCACTGTCTGACAGTGTATATGTGTGTGTGTGTGTGTGTGTGTGTGTGCGTGTGTGTGTTTTATGCCACCTGGTCTTCAGTACTGGAGGGAATACTGACATCCTGCAGTTCTTCATTTGGATGGCTCTATTCTTATGGCACTTTATTTACTCTCTCTATGCACACACATACACACACAAACCCTCTATGGAGTTGTATGTTCATGGTTCACGGATTCCTGGCTAGAGGGTCCGATAAGATTTGATAAAAAAAAAAAAAAAAGGTTGTAATTCACCTGGGGTGGGTACCAAGACTCCAAGGCGCATAAGTGCCACACTATCATTGTCAATCATGCTGTTTACAGCGCCACGCACAAACATCACGGCATTAGCTGCTGCTTTTAACAGAAAAGTAATCCTTTTGCTTTGAGGGACTTCACTTAACATGTTTGACTGATGTAGCCTCTCGGTGCTTCCTGGTGGCTCATGAAAGGCACTGCTAAAACCCACCATAGAAGCCATTTCATGTACTGAATGCACTGGCACTGCTAAACAGCCCGTAATGGGTAGAGACATCAAAGACTTCTGATAATAAATGATGAAAAATTCTGAAAGATGGAGGAGAAAGCAAGGACAAAGCAACGAGAGGTAGGACCAGCATCTCTTACTCCACCAGCTACTTTGATCTGCAATGGGAGCAAAGAGCACTTTGCACCAGTTGGGTAATTATCACTATCATGAAAATTTCATGCACTTTAAAGGGGAGACCAAGGTGGAACGACGCGAATGACTTTCAAAGCCCCTGCATTTCGCCTGCTCCCTACACCCTGGCATTCACCTTTGGACATTTGCAGGCTTTTAACATTTCTCCATGTATGTGCATATGTCTAAGAGAAGTAAAAACAGAGCAGAAGGAGGCTGTAAGTTCAGTGTGTTTGGGCTTTGAAAAAGAGCTGTGCTTCATTTAGACTGCAGCACAATGATTGCTCAGCATGGAAGGCTGATAGGAATCAGCCAGCGCTGTGCAGACAGCTCCTTGCTGACGATCCGCACCACCACTTATTTCACGCTACATTAACAGACCAAAGGGCCACTTTCATTTCCGACGCCCAGGCAAAACTGACAAGTAAAGAAAGAAGTAAAGAAGAAGAAAAAACATTTACACTATCACCAGAAAGCATTTTCCTTTACTGACTTCAAATTGCTTTGGTTACCATCCAAACACACTGTGTGATGTCATTAGTAGCTCTTCAATTACTCATTAGGTCTAACAGCACAATGCGATTTATACATTAGAAGGGATATTCAGGCAATTAGGTGGGTTTAAGCGGAACACAAAAAAGTCAGCAGACACTTTTAAATTTAAACACGTGATTGAATTAATTATGTGATGCCTCGTGTGTACAGTATAGTACCAGTGTGTCTGCTGACCACATCTCCCAACTAAATGAGCAACAGGAAATGGAAAGCAGGGAAAAGAAAGCAGGGAACACTTTAGCAATAAGGTTGATGTAATACATTCTTCTGGGGAAACTGTTCTTCTCCTAAGTCCTGTTCAGTGAGTCAGAAGAACAGCAGTTATGAATGCCACAAGAGGGAACCATTAATGCCAATGAAAATCACTTTCTCAGCCTTTTAGTACATTTTCATTAGTCTATTCTGATTCGTTCTTAGCAATAAAATTTGTGAAAGTTCCACCTTCTAAATTGAAATTCATTTGAAGTATGAAAGGGATATTGCAAGAGTACCAGAAACAGCAAAACCACAGACTTAGCATCACAAATAAACATATGTGAGGGCTGGCCACAAAGGAACAGCAAATTATGTCAGGGCTCGGGAGGTGAAAAGAGGAAAAGCAAATACAGCTTCTAAAGCTCAAATAATAACTCAGACAAGTTGATCACAAGAACTGTTATTTGTAGGGAACCGTATTTTTTTTTTCAATATCCTTTCAATAAATAAGTCTCTGGTTATTTAAAGTCCATTTTTACTGGATAACTATAAATAATTCTACCACGGCGCTTCTCGAATCTGAAGGTGTGGATTAATCTTCTTTGACAGCAACTCTGACTGTTGTACAGATGATTCCACTGTAATTCAAATGATTCAAAGGCTTATATTAATGCACACTTTGCAGGAGCTTTCATGGCAGACACTTCACATAATCTAAATCTAATAATAAATGGATTAAAAATGGTCCGTAACATTAAATGCCACGATAAATGGTTAAAAATCATAAATTGCTGGCAAATTGCTGTGGCATAAGCGGAAGAACACACTTCCAGATGTGCTTTTATAGGGGGGAAAAAAATCCACTTCAAGGTGGTAACAGGAGCTCAGCTTTGCGTCAAGACGCATCACACCACCCCGTCATGGATTATTTTCCTATAACAGATGCTTTTTTTCCTACGTAATACAAGTGTCGTTCAATCATTAGTCACATCTTTCATCTGTTTCGAGAATGCAGTGGGAAAAGAAAGTCTGAACTTGGACAAGAAATCACACCAGCAGAGAAGGTCATCTCTAAATAAGCATCCTTTCATGTGACCTGTGTTTCTTCAGAGGGCGTTTGTCTCTTTTGCAGTGCGGCAGCATTCAATTCTCAGCTGTAAATATCATATGAGACTCATAAAGGAATTTGCGTTGCCGCACGTTGCCTCATGTGGATATTGATTCTGTGCTTCAAATCCTCCCACACAGATAAAGTTTGATCCTGCAAGGCCAGTTAATTTAATCTCTGTGTGATTCAATTGCTTATGAAGTACACCCCTATTTCCAAAGCCCTTTCCTGGGGATTCTGCCCAGCCACAAGTAGAGCCAGTTTAAATGGCTAAGCTGATTGCACTGTTTCTGTTGCTGCCACAGAACAATTAAGAATATGACATCACGTCGAGGAACATGCTAATGGGCTTGGCCTGGGATATGAGATATGACTTATATTACCCTGCTGCCTTTGCTCTGGGCATTGTAACCCTGCTGGCTCAAACAGAGGGTCAGCTAGCCATCATTGACTTGGAGCCCGGCCAAGCTCCCACAGGTAAATAGTCTCGGGCACACGAGCACATTAGCGTTAGCCCTGCCCTTTTCACAGCTGCATATGTGAGGCAATTCATCTTGCTGGAGGTAGAAAATTCATTTGCTGGAGGTGTGGTTTTTTTTGTTTTTTTTTTTTAACACGGTTGCAATATTGTGTTAAAGCACTGGCAGGAGAGCTCAATTACAAAGTTGGAGAAAAGTCAGGGAGCTGGATGCCTATGTATAGAGTTGCGCTATGGCTTTTTGAAACACCCTCATGTGTTGTGCCAAATTAAACAGCTCCTAATTCTAGCTCAGGGTAACACCTATACACACATGCCAGCACGACTTTTTGTCCCACTTTAAGGTTCTCTTTCTCTTAACTCTGTGAGCAAAATTAGTTCAAGATTTCAAGTTCTAAAATATACATATAACGGTTTCCTACATCACCCAAAATGCCATTCGATTGCCGGCTGATAGTGGGGTGAATGGGAATTAGCTCTTGCTTCATCTCTACGTAAAGAGAGTAAAGCAGCAGCCATTTAGTCTGTCCAAGTCTCTCACCTCCTCATCTGTACCCTCTACTCAAACAAGTCAGGATCCAAAACTTCAACTTTCATGCTGATATCAGTGTCAATGCCATTGTGCTCATTTGGTGTGGACAATATAACAAAAATATCGTATTATACTTGAAGACATTTCTACGATACACTATATGTATGAACGTCGCTGGAAAATTGTGAGTGAGAAAAGAAGCTCTTGATTTTTGTTTTTAGGAACAGCAAAACCTTATCCCTTATTTTAGGTTTGAGATTGTTGAATTGTTTTATCCTATTAAATGCCACTGTAACTGTGTTTGCAATGTAAGCCCTGTGGCATCAGCGTGACTCACACCTGCTAACAGAAATACAGGAATATTTCAACATAAACATATTCAGTGTGTTTCAGGGAGGACATTTCCTTTAAGCCAAAAGCTGAGTGTAGGAAACCTATCTAAATCTATCTAAAATGAAACTATTGGATATCATTAACAGTGAGTCTATTTTGAAATTTGCCACTGTGATCCTAATCACTTCTCAGTTATGCCTCTGATGAAATGGAACAGTGTTTTTAAACAGGGCCATCTTTATCTTTGTAGGGTGAGTCATTAGGTATGGCTGGCTAGTGTACAGGGCTGTGATTTGGGGCCCTACCACAATGAGCCAGAATGAGAAAGACACTTGAGCGATAATGGGGAGGAGGATCAAGCGTGCCTGTCTATGTCTGGGCAGGCTGCTAATTAGAAAAAGCCAATGAAGAACTACCGTAGTTAGATTGAAGAACGGCCGGGAACAGGCATTAATTGCAATTCTCCTTCTCTGACAAGTAGTGCACTCTCACCCACACACACACACACACACACACACACACAGCCTATGTCTTCCTTATCACTGGCTGACATGTCCTCATTCCAAGCCAGAGGTTTGTTTCTCCTGCTGTGTTTTGCCAGATGTTTGTGGACTGATATAAATGACCAGCGAGAAAGACTGAAAGCAAATTCTCAGGTACTGCACATGGCTTTATAACACATTGCCCTACTTTCCAAAGGGCCATGTGTGTCTTAAAGCGTACAAAGCAAGCAAATAATCTGCACTTACACTCTGCTGCTGGGAATGATCTTGTAGCCGTCCCTGAACCATGTGACCTGTGGCTGGGGGAAGGAGCTGACATCTGGTGAGTTTAAGATGGCTGCCCGTCCCTGGGTCACCGTCTTGCGCTGGTCAGTCTCCACAAAGTCTCCCATGTCTGTAAAGAGACAGTCATTACCACAGGCCCTGTTTACACTTGGTATTAACCTGTGTCTTGAGTGGTGGTCAGTGTCAAGTACAAAGCGTACATGTGTCTCAAAGAAGCATGATAATCCGTTCACTTAAACCACATCTGGAGGTGGTGAGGGACGTACATAAATGCTAATGCATCTATATGCATCTCAGACAACTGCCTAAACAGCAGTGGTGCCAGGTTTGCGGCTTTCATGAGGAATCGAGCTACTTTTGAAAAGCCTAGCTATGTTGTTCCGTCTGATATGCATGACGATTTCATTTTTGTGCACGTTTTGCAAACATTATATTAATTAAATATGTATAGAGTGTTAAAACGTGCATTACCATCCATGCAAAGTCTCCTCCCATACACATGCTTCATCTTACTGTTCTCAGTGAGCTCTGTTTGTCACTGTATGAATCGTTCTCATATACGACAAAATATGGAGGCTAACAAGACAATCTGAGCACCTTGATCAAACTGTCTAGTGAAATGTCATGTCCTTAATACTGCTTCAGTAAAACATACTGTATAATGTTACTTTTTAATATTAAATATGCAGCAATGCTCTTGATGTTGGACTTTAAAATAGAAGGTGACTATTTTTTGTTTGGCTTTGTATATGCAGCCATCAGACAGGAGACGTTATTATACTGTTGAAAATAAGTTATATTAAAGCTTAAAGTTTTTAAAGAGCTCTAGGTACAGCTCTCCCAGCAAATGATATTAAAGCAAATCAAATGAAGCCAAATGATATTAAAGCAACTGATAGCTGTGTGAACTGTGGTCAAGTTTATTAGCGCTATAGGTGATGTGTGAGGAAAATGGCCAAACATTGACATTAGTTACACAGTTAGTTTGGTTACAAACTGTAAGTTCCCTCTCGTAGGTTAAGAGCACTTTATAAATGTGATATTGATAAATAAAGTGCATGAAATGTGGGCACAAAACGCCACATGGTATGCTATTGGTGGTAGATCTATATGTAAAATTTACAATCTGAGAAATAAGGAAATTGCTTAATATATACACTTATTCATTTGAGATTTGATATCAGTCTAGGGGTCTTGGGGTTGTTTTTGAAGTAACACATTGCTTTTGGCAGATTTGCCAACATGAAATACTATCATGAAATACGATCACAGATGGTTAGTGGAAGAGGGAAAATGCGCTCAAATGGAAGATGTATTCATGGCACACGATAAGACCAGGTGTGAACAGCTATCTATCTTGGGTGTAAACAGTCAAATCATTTAGGCTTTTCTTTCTAAGCACCAAGTACAGAGGAACTCAATCAAACAAAAGCACATATTCATGGCAAGCTGCAACACAAAATTGGACTAGAGTAAAGAATAAGAGAGAGAAGAAAAAAAAAAAACGCCTCAGAGCATTGTACCTTGAATTACAGAGAAAGCAATGCATTTTGGTTTAAAAGGTTTAAAACTGTTCATTTAGTATATGCAAATACAAAGAATAGCAATGGGGGAGACAGAGAGGCTTGCTGAGCCGTGCTGAGATAATGGTACAGAAAGGATAGAATTATCTATCTTTTAAAAAAAAAGTGTACAGGAGTGATATTTTTTATCCTAACAGACTCAGGAAATTGGTAGAAGCAACAGGATTGGTGTCAGCTCTTTACAGTCTGTCAGTGGTTTTTAATACCTGTCCTGAGGGCATGAAAACAGACCCCTTTGTTTTTTTCACTCAATGGTTAATTGTGAAGTCTTTCAAGGGCAGAATTAAGCATGTGAGCTTGGAAAACAAAAAAAAATATGCAGTGCAGTGGGAGTGAGAGCCACTCCACTGATTGGTCATTAAGACTTACATGCCACTTGTATCTCGGCTCTTCTCTGTAGCAGAGCGCCCATTCGGTTTCTCACCACACACTGGTATACACCCATGTCTGAGCGCTGTAGGGATGGTATAATGTACCTGGGAAAGAGAGACAGTAAGAAAGATCGTCCCAGCGAGCAGAGCAGGTTATTCCAGTGTTTAGTAAATATTTCAAGTTCTAAAAAGGTTAGACTGTATTATTCCAGAAGTGACACTTACTATAATAATGGTGTCACATATTCCTCACAATTGCCATGTTTTGTTTATTATGGCATCCGTTTTTATTCCTGTTTTAGTCCTGTCTCTACCCCTGTCCTGGGAAACGGTCTGTTACTGATTGTGTTCACCTGTTCTGTGTCTGGTTCTTGATTAGTTTGCTTTCTCATATCCTCTGCATTGCAGAAACCGACATCTTATCAAGTGAAAATATCTTGAATATAGTCAAATGTACCTAGAATCTCCTATTGTAGGATTACAATAAACCACATATAAGATTATTAAACCTATTTCTAAATTTTTTTTACTCATTTCAAGCTTGGAATAGTCTTGTTCTATCAGCAGATAACTTTAAAATGTAAATTTGAGCATTAATTTCTAGAAAGAAGCAACATTATCTAAAATTATTTAAAATAAGAAAATGACCAAATAAAATAGAAATAAATGAAATAAGAACATTTAAAACTTGAAATTAGTGAAATAAGTCTAGAAATAGGGTTAATACTCTTATATTTGGTTGATGGTAATCTTATAAAAGGAAATACTAGATAAAGTGAACTATATTTAAGATATTTTCACTTGCTAGGATATCATTTTCTATCGTGAAGAAGTTTCGATAAACCTAAGCACTCCCTGCAATGGTAACACAAATGATAAAAAGCAAAAGATATTAAAGCAGATGATATTAAAACAGATATTCCTGTAAACTGTAGTTAATGAAAATTTTCCTACAACTCATAATGTTCCAGAAATGTTTTTAAATGTTTTTACATAGCTAGAAAACATGTACATTATTGGATCCAAGAGTTCCTAAGACCACGCTGGTCAGAAAATGTTCTGCTAAAATAAAAGTCTTAGCTGGTATTATATCCATCTCCTCATGCCTTTTTCCCCATCACCATGCCAATTCGATATCTGTCAGCATGTTAACACACCTAAATGAGATTTTGACTTTGAATACATTCTCACAAAGAGAGACCAAGGTTAAAAGGTTTACTTTTGGGGCTGGGGCCAGGCCTTTTTGCCAGCCTCCGCATTAGAGTGAGCAAATCATTAAAATGCCATTAGACTCTCCACGAATTCCACCTGGCTCTCGCCTGTGATGACGAATATCAGCTTCTGCCAAATGGCCACTTCCCCTGATACCAGTGCAAGTGGAAACAATGAATGGAAGCGTGTGCTTATTTCCAAATGCATGTTGCTCCTTTCCCAGATTCCTTCATGCCTTTCAAAATACCTCTGTGTGTTTGTGCTCCTCTAAGGGAGTCTAGTTCTCCAGGGAGAGTGAACAAGAACCCCAGCGCTGCTTAGAAAGTGCCATTCCAGTGGTGTTTAAGGAAGATAATTGGAAAAGCAATGCCGATTAGACCAAATGAAATCTATAGACAGCCAAATTACCTCTTTTCCATATGAATGTTTGGCACTGGCATAAAAAACAAATCAAGAAATGCAAATTAACATTAACATGAATCAAGTGCCCACACGGCACTCCCAGGTAAAGCATTTGAATGCATCACTCAGCTGTAAAGAGCCAGTCGTCTCCAGCCGCACACTCTTTTTTATAAAGACAAAAGGTCCATCTTTCTTTTCTTGCCTAAGGAAGTGCCAAGTGCTACTGTGGTTCATCCTCCGACTATAGAAAGTTAGGGATGGAATTATTCTTGAGAAATGACACTATGATTGTGAAAAAGTATTGGATTTGAAAGTTTGAAAGTAGGTATGATTAAAATATACAATTGTATAAGCTTAGGTAATCAGCCGCACAAAAGGTTAATTAAATTTTCATTTAAATTCCCTCTGCATTCTTTTTCCCCTCAATCAGCGGATGTTAAAAAAAAGCTGACTGAAACATGACGCATTCTGACACAGGCGACTAAGTGTGGCTAGGGAAAAGGTGCATGAATAAGCTTATAAATCTTTTATATAGAATCAGTTATTTGAAAACGAAATAATGTGTACGATTTATAACACGAGTGATGAAAGAGACACACTATATGGTAGAAAGTATGTGGGTGCCTGACCATCACACCCATATATGGTTCTTCCTCAAACTGTTGTAGAGAATGCTGTAACATTACAATTTCCCTTCACTGGAACTAAGAGGCCCAAACCTGTTCCAGCAATGACGATGCCCCTGTGCACAAAGCGAGCTCCATGAAGATATGGTTTGCCAAGGTTGGAGTGGAAGAACTCGAGTGTCCTGCACAGAGCCCTGACCTCAACCCCACTGAACACCTTTGGGATGAACTGGAACACCGACTGCACCCCAGACCTCCTCATCTACTGTAACATCAGTGCCTGATCTCACTAATGCTCTTGTAGCTGAATGAACACAAATCCCCACAGCCACGCTCCAACATCTAGTGGAAAGCCTTCCCAAAAGAGTGGAGCTTATTGTAACAGCAAAGGGGGAACAAATCTGGAATGGGAAGTTCAACAAGCACATGTGAGTATGATGGTCAGGTGTCCACAAACTTTTGGCCATGTAATATATGAGAAACCAACCAGCCACAGGAGTGTAACTGTTGATCAAGTCAAACGTGTAACACAAGCAGCTGTCTGAAGGCTACTGATACATTTTCCCCCCAGTGAGACCTTTTCTTCAGTGAAGATTAGGAAATAAAGGCAGACTCTCACTTGTACTCTGGGGAGAATGCAGTTATATCTGTGTTATTAAGGATCCATTTGAACTCCAAAGGCCAGCTCCCCTCTGCCAGACAGGTCATGACCAGTCGGTTCCCCTCCAAATGGATTTCCGGAGGCCCTGGTTCAGTTTTGAAGTATGGGGCCACGTCACCTGAGTAGAGATAAAAGAGAGGTGTGTGATTAGGATTCAAAGGGTCTGTCCAACTCGTAATATTAATGTTCCCAGATCTGAGCAAAGCTACACTTCAGCAGCACAAACACAAAGTAAAGAGAAAAACTTGTAGTCTAGAGTAAAATAAATAATCCTGATTTAACTAATAGGCTAATTGACAGCCCTTTCTGTAAAAAGTAGGTGTGTTATTGTAAGGAAAACACTACAACAGGTGGTAGTGTGGGGGGACAGGGGGTACTCCAGGAGCAGGGAAGGGAACCCATGGTGTAGTCCATACATAATCATAAGACGTTTGCCACAAAGAGACTTCCTCCCATGATTTAGCTAAATCCAGAGTCTCAATCATGAAAAAAGGTCAACAGAAGGATCTAGGGCTAAGTCAGGAAAGTAACACCAGCACCTCCATGAGCACACAGAAGATGACTTTCAAGGTCTTTTTCTTTGGCATCCTCACAGGAAAGGCACAAAGCTTTGATTTTAAAAGGAGACCTTTTAGTGCTGGAACAGCAGGGTACAATGTAGAGGATTTCAAAAGGGAAAATCATCCTTGCAGGGAAGCTTGCACATCTTTTGTGCCATTTACTATTCAGTTTTCTTGTATACCATGTTTGTTTCTATTGTGGCATCAACAATCATAGGACAGTGTATATGAACTAAGCTTACTAAAAGGAAACAGAGACATCTGTGTCATTTTTTTCTCTTCTAAACCCTGGTCCATGAGTTTTAGGCCTATTCACTTCTCTCAAATATGGTGTTCTAATACTAGGTTGGCCTAAAGGGTAATGTAAATAATTTCTTCCCACATATCCTATGGTGTGATGTATAAAATCCACTAGTTAACCACTACTGGATACAAATGGACTAATCATAGTCCCCTTGTGGCCTCGCAAGTGAAAATGTAAACATTTAAGTAAGAAACGCATTCAATATTTACAATTCAGCGCCGCATAATGTGGAGGGACAGCAACTGTCTCATGTGAAAACGTAATCCTGATGTCATGCGTGAAAGATCGATAAACAATGTTTTGATCTGAACATTCCACAGTTCCAAGAATCGGAATCAGTGTTTGGGATAAATCGTGAGCATGGTCTGAAAGTGTGTTGTGTTTTATTCTGTATAACCCTGTATAACCCTGTGGCAGGGTTTGATTTATTCATTTCCTGTAATCAATCTGGAGCGTTAGAGCCATCTACCTATCTACCTACTCAAATGATTTTGGAGGTAGTAGGAAACAGCAGAACCCAGAGAAACACCACTTGGACACAGACAGAACTCCATACATACAGTAACCTGAGCTCGGGATCAAAAAGGGAACCCTGGAGCAATGAAAGATGATCCGGTGATCTCAATGATGTCATTTTGTCATGATCTACTATTGGCCATATAAGTATACATACATTTAAATGGTTTTAAATGACTATTTTCATTATCGTTCATTTTTAAATAGAGAAATGGGCTCTCCCGCACCTCTAGCCTGCCTGCTGGTGCTTTTTCGCTACAGTTGGCATAGCGCAGCAATGTCAGTGTCCTCATCTCATCTATAATACAGTTTGAGTTTGTAAACGATAAAGAATTTCAACCCTGAAAAAGCAAAGGTCTGTGTGCCTGTTTTGCAATCTTGTTCTTGCACTATTCATGGTCTTGTTTTGTTCTTGACTGCGACGTTGCATTTAAGATGCACTTTAATCGCGGTAGTCTACATAACTGATGTAATTAAGTACATTATCAGGAATACGCTACAAGATTGCGTATAAGCCCAATATTTCAACTGAGCATGAGGAAATTCAAGAGATCATGATGAAGCTGATGCATGAAACCACAATAAATTAAATCACACTGGCCACATGAGAAATAGAGAATGGGGAATTAGAAATTAATATTAGAAATTGAATGAATTGAAGGAAGGACAGAGGTAGTGAGATAATGTAATTCTTCATACTTCAAGTTTTGGCACAGTTTTAAGCAACAAATCCCCCCAAAAATTGGCCACATCCTAAAATTGTTCCTTTTTTATAACGGAAAATGCAGTATAGAATGTTTGTCTTGACGTCTGTTTAAAGGAAGTGCTCTTGTGAGAACCATAATCTCTGTAATTAGGACAAACACATGCTGTTGGACATGCTGAACTCCACAGAAGATACAGAAACAAAATATGTTTTTCATAAATAGTCTTCGCGAGATTAATGGCCTGCTGTGCATCCAGTGAGTCATTCAGTCATCCTTACTTTTTTTCTTCCCCTTTCCTCCTACATACTGCTCTTTCTTTTTTCCTCTCACTTCCTCCTTTTGCTATCTCTCCATCAGAAAGCAGTCATGCCTGAAGACATTAGGCAGAGAGCTGCTCCCCCTTCTGGCACTGAAAGCTCCTGAATGTAAAAAAGCAGACGAAGTGTGAGTTAAGCGTGTGTGCCTATGGCTTATCCATAGTTCCTTTCTCTAACACTACTGCAGGATGCTCTCTCTACAGCTCCTTGTTCTTCATGCTGATTCAAGCAACTACTTCCTGTTTTTTTAATGACTTACCTGTGCATTCACAACACAAAAGTCAGTAGTTCAAAGACTGAAGAAATGCCTGAATGCTTACTGAAACATAAAGCTACTCTGTATTTTGCTTCCTCAGCACCAGCATAAAGTGAAATATTGAAAGCCTTGTGGTAGCTTGCACTGGAAACAGTAAGAGCAAACAGGCCCTCCAAATGAAATCAGCATTTAAAGGAGCTCAAGAGCACACTGATCTAATGAATAGCACTCTTATCGTCATTAACCATGATTTTTTCTTTCCCCTTCTGCCCTGCGATGGATTGGCTTTATCTGCTTTATCCTGGCCAGGGTCGTGGTGGACACGGAGTCTGTTCTGGTGCAAGATGGAAGAATTCCCCAGTCTGTCACAGGGCAGCATGCACTCACACATTCTTTTGGACAGTGGGAAGAAACAGGAAACTGGAAAACCCAGAGGAAGCCCACACGAACACGGGAAGAACATGTGAAACTCCGTACAGATAGCAACCTGATCTCATAGCATATTCTACATAAAGTGCTCAGTGTATTTCTCAGTGAAGCCCAGGAGTATTATTGTTCTCAAATCTCTTGCAAAAAAAAAGACAAACAAAAAACCCATATATATTAATTCTGATGAATACTCCATATGCACCCAGTTCCATCAGGCCTGTTGAAAAATCGCTGCATATTGTTCAGTGATAAGTGCCTCTACTATCCTGAGTGAAATGGAGAGGCAGGAATTCAAGATGACTCTGTGCTGCTCTTGAGACGCTTTGCCTTCGACATGCTGTGGGTATGGGTGCTATTGCGAATGCCAAACAACCGCTCTGAAAATTCTCATTCAGATATGATTAAATCAAGCACACAAATATGAACGGGTGGGGGTGGGGGTGTTGGTGAAGGAGAACAGAGAGAAAGGCAGAAAAGCTGCTGCATCATCCTATGAGGAAATGAAATATTGAGCAGCGCACCAGGAAAGCGTCCT
Organism: Pangasius djambal; assembly: GCA_022985145.1. Classification (NCBI taxonomy): domain Eukaryota; kingdom Metazoa; phylum Chordata; class Actinopteri; order Siluriformes; family Pangasiidae; genus Pangasius; species Pangasius djambal. The sequence continues at coordinate 14,983,103 of CM040997.1, forward strand.
ACGGAGCCTTCTTTAATATTCAGAACTGAATAGTAAAGATAATCATAGTCACATTACCCAGTATGAGCAATATTGTTCTGACTTCAGACCCCTCGGCTGTGCAGTTGGCTGAGAGTGTCTGGAGAGATCCGCCTCCTACCTGCCTCTGATCTCTGTGAGGTTGATATGCAGGTAGCATGCAGACAGCGTCTGTCCTCGCCACCCTCTCTCTCTCTTTCTCTCTCCCTCTGCCAGGTGTGCTCAATGGAGCCTGCACTTTCCATTTGTTTGTGCATTGCAGCGCCACTCTCATCTACGTGCTGTTTCTCCGATGGGCCATCCCGCTGCAAGCCCACTGCAGGAATGCATAAGCAGAGCCCGGCAACGAGATTCAATTTGTCAGGATTATTATCGGAGATGAAATGTTCCGACATGAGTCAGACTGGGTGGATGTGGAGCGGAGACCGTTCCTGGCCTACTGGGCAGCGTTGATGAATTAACCCCTCCCCTCTTCCTATTTATTAGCTCCTTTATTTCTATTGCTATGCTTTGTTTTCCATTAAACAGGAGCCTGTGGTAAGGCGCTTCAATGGAAATTGAAGACAGACTGTTTAAACCCTGACCAATTTAATGTTAAGCTTGTAAATATTGCCTAATGGACACTGCCAAAACTGTCAGCTGCAGTCCACTATTTATCATGAGTCACATTTATCTGGAAGCCTAACTTAAACCCTTCTCCACACACCAGACCCGGAACCCTGTCTTAACAGCAATCCATTACAGCGGCAGATAAAGTTCTTGATACTATACTGAAGTCCAAATATGGTTCTGGTTTTTACATTTTAACTTTAAAATTACTTCTAAAGGGGCTCCTGGGAGAACTAATCTGCTCTTCATCTGTCAGAAGTTGTGGTGCAATATAGCCCACACATTTGACAGTTGTAATGGGCAAAACTAGTGCGTTACCATCTGGTTGAGAAGCTGACTGTAAATCAAAGAGGCAGCCAGCACTTTGAACCTGAGTGCATGGCACTTGACAAGCTGTGATACCTCATCAGCGCATGAAGAGAATACATTTACAGCAGGCAAAAATTCCAGCAAAACATGTCAGGATCCTTATGTTGGACTAGCTGTGACAGATTTTGAATGTACTTGCAATAGTGAATGTTTAATTTAGCAATGTAAAATCATGAATGCTAATGTTATGGAAAGGAAAAAAATGTCACAATATCACAAAATATAGGATCTTTCTAGGCTCATACGTGAGAGAAGGCCTAAATAACCACAGGAACTGTCTGAAACATTTCTTCTACTTTGTGACAGGCGTTAAAATTCAATCTCCAGAAAGCTCTAAAAAAGTCTGCTCCAATTTAGATCAATGACTACTTGTGATTCACTCAACAAGCAAAAGTGTCCCATTCATTAAGCATACCAATTAGATGTCTTGCCTGAAAAAGTGAAACTTTTGGGCTGTTTAATGTGAAGAATGGCATGAAGTGCATGTGGAGCGGGCGTGATGGTGGACAGGGATCACTCACTCTCCCAGCAGACCCCTGACATGCAAGACAGGGGGCAATCAGGCCTGTCTGCACATCGCACAACCACCGAGACCACTTAAAAAACCCAGTGCAGACGAACAGACTGAGAGCCTGAGGTGCGTATTGTGAGCAAGAGCTCCCTTGCTAAAGGGCACCGAGGGTTTTTAAAGGCTGTGCATTAGTGAGGAAGGAAAGAATAGTTCAGCAGCTCTGACTTGCTGAGGAAAAATCGTAAGAAGCGTGCCATACATGAACCACTGAGCAACACCTCCCCTACCAATTAATACATCTGAAAATAGGCTTTGGCTATGCAGGAGATGTCACTGCCAAAATAAAGAGTTTTGATATTTGGATGTTTATGTCTCAAGCTAATTGGATAGGAAGGAAAAGGAGCTGAATGACAAGATACTCTCATTTGGTGAATACACATGTCTTGCATTAGGCAAACTATCAAATGTGGAAACGGGCATCACCTAATTAGACCAACTCTGCATCGATCCTGAACTTTTTTTTTTTTTTTTAACTGTTCTTAGAATTCATGAAACTCAAATAAGGATGAATTTTGACAATTGATTGTAAATTAAATACAAAATATTGAACATGTAAAAAAGAGAAAATATAGAATTGGGGGGAAAAAACTGCATACATTTAGACCAGGCAGAATGAACTACACTCAGATCCAGAATTATTGGCACACTTGGAAAATATGGGTAAAGGTCATAAAAAAATTGTAAATAATTAGGTTAATCTCCTACAGAAAATATGACAGACGTTTATTATTTAACTGAAGTAAATTTATTCTAACATAAAAAATATATAAAATAGTTTTTAACATATGCATTTAGTACTTTGTATAACCTCCCTTTGTAGCACCAAGTCTTCTCCTGTAATACTTTGGATAATACTTGTTGGAGCCCACTCCTCAATACACTGCGACTCCACCCACGACCCAGTTGTAGCTTCTTGCCAGATTTTCATTTAAAATCTCTTTCATCGAGTCCATGATGCCATGTATAATTGAGGCCAAAAGTTTACATACACCTATCTTGGGACCACACAGACACTGCATCATTCAGAAAAGATAAAAATAACTCCCAAAGATGAAAAGTTCTACTCAACCCCAAGACAACAACGTACATCCACCATTAAGAGAGTCTTTCATCACCATGGCCTCAAAAGCTGTCATGCATGGAAGGAGCCAATACTCCAAGACTGGCATAAAAAAAAAAACAGACTGCAGTTTGCAGATGATCACCAGATTTTAAGAGGAGTGTTACAATGATCAGCGCTATGTGTGGAAGAAAAAGGCGGAGACTTGTCATCTGAAAAACACCATCCCAACTGAGAAGCATGGGGGTGGCAGCATCATGTTGTGGGGGTGTTTTGTTGGAAAACGGTCAGAAATTTATTCTTTAAAAATCATGAGGAAAGAGGATTATCTAAAAATACTGAAGCAAAACCTCAAGACATCAGCCAGAAAATTAAAACTTGGCTGCAACTGGGTCTTCCAGCAGGAAAATGTTCCTAAGCATACCGCCAAAGTTCTAGCAAAATGGCTTAAAGATAACAAAGTGAAAACTTTGGAGTGACCATCACAAAGCCCTGACCTGAATCCTAAGAGTAATTGTGTACTGAACTAAAAAAAAGCATGCCTAAGCAAGGAAGCTCACAAACCTGACCATGAGTTACACCAGTTCTGTCAGGAGGAATGGGCAAAAAATTCCAGCAAAGTATTGTGAGGCGCTTGTGGAAAGCTACCCTAAGCATTTTATTCAAGCAATTAGTCAAGTCAAGTCAAGTCAAGTGGAGTTTACTGTCATTTCAGCCATATACAAGTACATAGTGAAACGAAACAACGTTTCTCCAGGACCAAGGTGCTACATAAGACAAACACAGAACAACACAGAACTACGGGGACTACATAAATTAAACATAAAGTGCACAAGTGCAAACATGTGCAGACGCAAAGACAGAACAAGACAGTACAATGACTACAACGCCGACCAGGACGCAGTTCTGTTTAAAAGTGACCAAGTGACAATAGTGCAAATATTACAGAGTTCGATATAAATAGCTGTTAAAAGGCAATGCCACCAAATACTAACACTTAATACTAACTGTATGTAAACTTTTGACCCACAGAAAATATGATGTAGTAAATAAAAGCTGCAATAAATTTGTTTCTTGGCTTTTATTTTGAAATGACCTCTTATGGAAATAAAGCAGATACCCTAATTGACTTAAAAAAATTAAGTTTGAATGTCTTTAGCCAAGGTGTGTGTAAATTTTGGCCTCAACTGTATCCTAACACAGTTCACACGGCCTTTGGAGGAAAAACAGAACAACATTACAGATCCTCCGACATACTTAATGTGGATTAGGTTCTTTTTCTGTATAACCATCCTTCATTTGAGTGTTTCCGGCCAAGGTCTACAACCACAGATCCCTGTTCCAGTCAAAGTTGGAGTAGCATCTAGCAAACTCCAGGCACTTACATTTGGTTTTCTTTTGGCACACCTTCCAAATAGTTTGCTGCCATAAAGGTGGCATCCAGTTGTTGGTTTAGAGGCTAAGTTACCACAAAACTTTGCCAACCTCTGAAAATCTCATCCAGTAATTCCTGGAGATTTTTTGCCTCTCTACTTGCGTCCTCCTTCAGGCAGCTTTTTAAAAAAATACAGTTTAAAATTAATTGTTGCCCTAACACTGGATATAAGCATTCTCAGGCATGTAGCTATTTTTCTAAGGTTATTGGCTGATTAATGAAGGTCAACACGTTTTTGTATCATTTAATTTCTGTATATTTTCCCCATGTTGATGAATGACTAAGTGAATCATCTTATATTTACTGTACATCCCAGTGAAACTGGAAGTCACGGATGACTGCGTAAGACTGTGTGTCCCTAAACCCTTAGGTGAATTTTAAAAAGTAAAGTATAAACGGGAACATACTTAATTTACTTCAGTTAATGGTAGATTTCCATCGTAGTCTAAGTGTAGGATTAAGCTAATCAACATTTTTTTCATAAGATTTTTTCTTTGTTAGTTTGTTTTTTTTACCCATCTTTACCAAGGGTGCCAATAATTCTGGAGATGAGTGTATAAGAAGTGTGTTGCTGCTATAACTGTCATTCATTATAAAGGTTTTCAATCCGCCCTTCACCTACAATCACTCATGCTCAAGAAATCAACACAATCACTGTATAACCTACTTGAGTCATTTTGGAGAGGCTCCCATTGAATAGTAGTGTTCTTGAATGCCATCATTACAGCGCCGTAGCTGCAGCCATAATCAAAACAGGCATTTTCTCACTCAGAGTGTCTCCGCACACACACAACTCAGAAATCATCACTGCTCAACATTTTCTGTCCTGCCATTAATAATGCAGGTGCCAAAACATAACCTCTTATCACTCATTATCCAGAGCCAACTCACGGCCACAGCAGTGCAGCTCTTCAGCCCGCATTGCTCCTGTAAAGTACAGTCCTATTGTGTGTCAATGAGTTACTGGGCATAAGGTATGTTGCTCGAAAATTTTTAATGATCCATTAAGTACTCACATTGGGCCTCATTTGTCGAGCTGGACACGAACAGGTTTATTTGTAAATCGTTCGTAGGAGCATTTACACAAGAAATTTGGTATTCATGAAAATCCCAGTTTGGAAAAAATAATTTGTATCCTACTAGTGCTCCCAAGTGTGTGTAAAATTATGCATAAGAAGACTACCTAATGTAAACCTTGATTGACTGGCTACAAATCAATCATATTCGATGAGTTACTGCACTTTTATATAGGGATAAAGCTATCAAGTTTAAATAGCTTGTGTATTTCAATCACACACTCACAAATTTAATTAAACTTTTTTGAAACCCAGTTGTTTCAAATTAAAGGCATTAATTAAAGAAATATTAAATATAAAAAAAAAAATGAAAGAAAGAAACCAAGCATAAACCAATTAATTAAGACAAATAAGACCAGTCATTCAATTAAGTAGTAATTCTGCTCTATAAAAGCAGGACGTGTTGCAATGGCTCAGATGCGGGGTAAGCCAGTTCCATTTGCCACGGCATCTTCTTTTATTGCGCAATGCTTTATCAGAGCCAGCACTAAGTGACCGATAAGTGACCGATTTGGTATGTCTCAATCTGCACTGTGAATCGGGGCTTCCGATGACACTTACTGTACATTCCCTTGTATGTTTCCAACACGGCATGGGTGGTGCATTCTGGCTGAGAGTCACCAAGACACTTCGCTTTGAATAAAAAAAGATGATTTCCCTGTGTGATTGGTGACAGTGATCACCTGGGTACAGTATATATATTTTTTCACCTCACTTAATTCACATCTAATTCACCTTTTCTGTAATTTGTCTTTAGATTTTAACCTTTTCATGTGCTATTACACTGTTAAATAAGACATATTTTTATTGGCATAGACGTGAGTCAAAAATAACTTCGACCTCTGAGAAAGTCTGTTTGCTGTTTACTCGTCATTTCAGCTGTGTGAGCTTTGCCTTTTATGGAGTTTTGTGGGAGTCCCCAACTGCAAATCGGTCATGCCATGGACACGCCTGGTCATTTATGGGTGACTGACGTTCATCAACATGTGAGTACGAAGAAAATCCACATTTACAAAATGTTTCTAAATCTGGAGGAAGATTTTTCATTCAGTTTGTCTTACGCAAACATTTACACACAACTTTACTAAAAAGATTGATAAATGAGGCTATCAGGAATGGTTGTTGGAGATGGACGCAAGTGCAGGATTTTATTTAAACTAAGCGAAACGCAAACAAATAACCAAAACAAAACTATAAGCCTGAACATGGACGTTAGACGAGTAACTAACTGCAATATGGGTGACACATGAAAATCTAGACAAAGAAACAGATAGCCAACAGAACTTCGATAGGGTGCTTATCAAGGTGTAACGAGACATAGGTGAGGGTGTTAGTGAGGCATGTGACAAGCTCATGTGACATGCAGGGGCTGATGGGTAGTGTAATTCCACGCTACCATGACAGAGCCCCATTGGCCCTTATTCATACATTTCATCTTTAATGCATCTGCACGATAAAACTCACATTTGTTCGGAGTGTGTATAACGTTTGAGTAAAGTTTTAACAACCTAAAAGAATGCTTGATTTGCAGTTAAATAATTAATAGCAATATCAATTTCTAAATTATAATAAGCATAGAAAGCAGCAGAGTATAATAAAAGCCAATGAAAATAATCTGAATAGCACATACGGGAACCTGGTACTAAAATATAGATAAATGGGGTTTAGTGTCAGCATATAATTTGTAAATGTGAATCAGAGGTGCGAATGGGGACCTTTATTAGTGTTCTGACCTGGATGTCCTGGGTATGGTTTAAGAAGATGGACTATTCATTATGAAACAATGATGATCTATTTGAGTACTAAAATAAATAAAAGCCTAGCTATTATCTACCTGAAGTTGGATAATAGTTCAGTATTTTACCTGATTATGAACTTAAACAGCTTTATAAAAAAAACCAGCAAAGAAACTGTCTGTATTCGCCAAAGTACTACTCATTAACAAAAAAATAAACTATTGGCACATCCTTTCCTTTGTTGATTTTATTTTATTTCAAAATTTTTAGACTTCTTAAAGAACCTTTTATTTGCAGCAACCTTGGACACAAGCACTCAGCTTCGCTGAATTAAATTTTCCGCTGCTCAGATTACTGCAAAAATCTGCAGCTCACTGAACATTTTCCTTTTATTGGCTTACCGTTGCAACACCGGCATTAATTAAATGCATATGAGGGTAAATTGGGGCGTGTCGTATACATAGTGGGCAGGAGCTTGTGCCCACGCAGCTGAAGCTGATTCATCAAATGCGCATAAAAATCACCGCTTGCTTGAAGTCGTACGACTGTTTCATGAATCAGGAGCAGATTTTGTTATACAAACCTGCGCTTGTTTCGGTGCAACCTGATAAATAATGGCCATTGTTCCTTCCAACAGGCTGTGAGTGTTGCTTTCTTGGAAACGAAACAACTTGTATTAAAAATAGCTATGAACATTATGGACTTGCTGGAGCTGAGTTACTTAAAAATAAACAAAAAAAAGTGTTCTTGGTAAAGAGAAACAAAATACTGGAGAAGATAAACTGATAATGGATTGTGCTGGCTGTTTCCAGGAAGAAAAGTAAAGCTAAATTGTGAGAAATGGTAGGCAGCTAAACAAAGCCAGTCGTAATTCAAAATTAAAAGTGACTGGCATGTACCCCAGAAAGAAAACTACCAAAGCTTACAAAAACGTGTCCTGTTCAGTGTTTTATACTTCACAAATCAATTAAACAGTACATGCCCATTCGGTCCACAATAGAATGTAAATGGATTTCAATACTTGATGGAGTCAATGTCACTTTTCAGGGTTGTCTTAGCCCATTTCATCTGTCATACAAGAATCATTAGTGGCCAGTAAAATGGAATTAAGCTTCCATCAATCACTTACTATGAGGATGCGACTCGGGGAATCGCTGAAGCTATTATGTTGCTGATCGTATGCAGTAACGTGAAGGTTATTTAGATACAGAAGCGCTGCATCTGTTTGAAATCCTCTGGAAACTAATGAAACTGTTAATAATAATAATAATAATAATAATAGTAATAATAATGCTGTTATGGGACATGAGAAAGTGCTTCTCATCTGTCAAGTGGTTCTCTTGTTTCTGTTACAGTGGCATTAATATATGGCACATACTATGTTTAGGGTTTAAAGTTTAAATGTGTTCACCCACCTCCCGCTCTGTTTATGGCAAGAAGTAACACTTGCACTAATACTGTCTCACGATCTCTAACGTCACAGGTACACAGGGTACAAAATGACTTCCTGGCATCTGAGAGACTGTAAAGTTATTCAAACACAAAGCTCAAATGTTTATATTGCTAGTGGTGTCCAGCAGTAAAGCAGTAAGTCATGACTGATGCACCTTGGCGACGTGGGTTTATGTTGACTGACTTCAGCCAATATCCAAGTGACTAAATGTGTAATGAACGGTTTATGAAACTGGCCTGGGTAAAGCCATCTTCTCAGACAATAGACTGTGGAAGAAAATTTTGGAGAGAATTTTAAGCATTAGACTACTATATCCCACTAAGCTGCAATCGTAGTTGGCACGCAGCACAGAGAAGCTGGGAGATTTTCCATCCATCACTTGAGGGAAAAAAATTCAGAATTACTGTCGGTGAAAACTGTGACTTGGGTATAGTAGCAGCAGTCGAGGGAGTTGAGAAAAAGCATGGAGCATTAAAGAATAAAGAGCGAAAAAGAAGCCCAGGCGTAAACCTCATTCAACAGTGATGTAGTCTGTTACGTGTATAAATGTGATAGTGTGGCTTCTTGGACTCGGTGGCTTCTCTACACTAGGACAGGCACTAGTATGCCAGGAAGCAACCCGGTGAGACTCAGAGAGCTATAGTGCACACCTGTACAAAGGCTACTCGCACCCCCGGTTAATCCATACTTCGGATCCGCAATTAGATGAAGCTCAGTCACGAGAGCGAGCCAAATGTGAGATGGAAACGTCTACCTCCCTTCAGTGAATGGGAGTGATTTAGATTCATCCCTATTAGTCTATTAATATACCATGTGCTCCACAGCTGTGTAAACACATTAGTGCAGGAGAATGGATGTACCGAAAGTGAAGTACAATAGAGACAGCAGCAATAGTGTAAACAAACGTGCACAATGCTATGTTGTTTACAGTGTGTTATAAATGAGATCCAGGTGGGTTCAGTGATCCCAGAAGCCATCTACCAGGCCGTTTATATGCAATGGGCTGGCAGTTTTTCCAGGCATTACATGGCAACTTGCTGTGTCACTTGAATGGCCATCGCTCAACCATGTAACCATTGATTTGTAGGCCATAGTGGAGTATTGGACACAAATATAATACAGGCTGAAAGGGTCCCCTGTTCAACATGGTAATGTATATACCAGGGTTTTGATGATGAAAAACAAGGACAAAAAATGTTCATCAGCTACTCTTTTGTTCCATAAAGCCAATGAGCTAAATAATAACTGACTCATGTACTCACAATACAGGACAAAGTATAATGACATTTTCTTAAATGAATGAAATAGATAAGCAAGATTAAATGGATTAACAAGACTAAAATGTTAGAAAGATCAATTAAACAGAAGTGAAACTTTTCCCTTCATTTTCACTGATTCACTTTGCAATGACTATTATACAAGGGAATTGATTGAGATGCTTGCTAAATGCTCAGCTGTGCTCAGCAAGAGGGAGCTGCTATGTACTAGACAGACTGAAGACTGAAGACCTGTCTCCGTCTCTAATCTACATATGCATGCTAAATAGGGATGTAACCAAACACGAATATATTATTCAGAAAGAACAGATAATGTGTTCTAAAAGCATACGAATACAGATATGAACAGTGAGCCTCCCACTGGAGGCGAGCAGTCATGGGACAAACAAAGACCACGTTCGTTAAACACGAACACGCTGCGCTGTGTGACACACGTACAGCATCCTTAGTAACTGCCTTGCCAGGGTCGTAGTGATTTAAAGTGGGCTACTAGCTTGTTTATATTTTGGGAAATAGAACCAACTAATTTTTTTTTTTTTTCAGAAAATGTCAAGGGCATTATTTTGTACAAACAAAAATAATAACTTCACGAGCAGGATTGAAAAAAACAGCCCCACACAATATCAGGGAACTGTCAGAGTCAGAATTCACAGGCCATGCTGACAGCATTAACCTTTCTACTCCAGCCTTTATAAAAGGCCACATCCACCTCGGGTTTAAATCCAAATTTAGATACAGAGAGGGATATTTGGAGAACTAAACAGACACAGATACTGATATAGACACAGACACAGATACAGATATGGATACTGGCATTGTGTTACACCCCTAAGGTTAAAGGCTCATGGTTACAGAAACATGCTCTCGTACTCCTAAGCTGTTTGCTACCATTAGCTTTAACTTTTGTAACATTAACTTTTGTGACAAAACACACCCTTCTACATTTTACTACAGTCATTTTCTTTCTGATAAAATGTTTTATATCTAGGGGGAAAACGTTTTTTAGTCTGTCCTGTTAGGCTAATCTGATACAAAATAAAACTAATTTGTATCTGTTGGCCACCAAAGTCAATAAAAAAAAAAAATTCATTTACTTTTATCATGTGTATGCGGCATATTAAGTGTGTTCATTAGAGTAATGTTCTGAAATTCACCCACCTCCCTATGAAGAAACTGACTCACCGTCATAGCAGTGTGATAGTTTTAACCATTGCAGAACTTTCATTAGCCAAATCGTACGAGAGCAGGAGAAAAACATTTCATTAGTTACTTGTCACTGCAGGTAATTCTGGAGTTATACACGCACTGAGACCTGATACGCACATCACAGAATAATGATGTGAATATATCATGGTACTGATATCACATTATCATATTGCCCGGTCCTCTCCGCACAGAACAGAAATATATTGTGACACATTGGAAAATATGATGTGCTATTTCTAGCGATATGTGTCAGTGTACAGTATGTACATTTTAAATACATTGTAATGGATTAGCGTGCTATTCTAGTGCATCTCTCTGTACTCAGAAGAGTTTTTTTTTTTTTTTTTTAACAAAGTTGAAGATTTCTGTTCTCAGTTCAGAGTCTCATGTTGCCTTCACAATGAATAGATGCATTTTTTTCTCTCTCAAAATAGTCCACACTTGTCAAGTGGAACGAGAGTATTTCTAAAACGAGTCATGAGAAGCTATCATGTCTACATATTACATATCATATCCTGAGAAGCTATCATATCTACATAAGTCAGCAAATGTTTCTTTAAAAAATGGTACAAGCACTCTGCTTGGTCTGGCTTGCTCATATGGCTTATCCTCAAGTGTAGATATACAGAATAAAATGCAGGCATATTTATGTGATTAAAATAAAAGAATAAAGTATATTCTCATATTCAGTAAAATATACTGTACATTCATTCAGTCATTCATTCAGTCATCTTCAGTAAGCGCTTTATCCTGGTCAGAGTCCCGGTGGATTGGGAGATAATCCCGGGAACACTGGACACAAGACCCTGGATGGGACACCGGTATATCACCATGCACACACACACACATTCACACATTCGTTCACACCTAGGAGCACTCCGGGTCCCCGATTCAATTCTGAGCTCTGTGTAGAGTTTCAGATGTTCTTCGTGCCTGAGTGTGATTTTCTGGTTTCCTCTCACCTCCCAAAATGTTCCAGTAGGTGCACTGGCTACTCTAAATCACTCCCTGGGTGTGTGTGTGTGTGTGTGTGTGTGTGTGTGTGTGTGCATTGTGCCCTGTAATGGACTTGACTGAATGCATGGCCAATTATTTAGCCAAATAAACCATAATATACATATGAACAATATAAATAATTGTCACTATAATCCACACATTTTCCAATATTTTAGATGGTGAAATATTTTCATTGTCTTTCATAAGGGTAACAACAATCTATCGGCTTGTTTTTCAGTTGTTTTAAGATTAACTTCTCAGCACAGCCATTAAAAATAAATTGCGCATTAAAAATAAATCGGTGCTAAGCCTGTTGCATATCTCCTAATAAAAACAAAAACATTTTAAATGCTATGCCTTTTTAAATTAATTGCAGCAATTGTTATTTCTGTTCGTTTTTTTTTTTTTAAATCAATTTAAATTTTTCAGCTATTTTTCATTTTCCATAAAACACTGCAGCTACAGTATATGAAATGCCTTCAATATCAGCTTTAGTTAAGCGTAGTATTTCTATGATGGCTGTGATTCATATTATTTTACTTGAAGTAGCTGTAAAAATGACCTGATTTAGATGGAGCAGTATGCTTCCTCTTTTCACCCACTTATTTGACAGAGTTGAAAAGCCACCTCATTTCATTCCTTATTTATATGTGACCCATCAAAAATCATATTCAAGTGTAACTTGCCATTCAAACTGGAGTGGTGTGAAAGAAAAGGTTATCTGTCTTTGCCTGACTGGGACGAGCCAGTTGTAGATGTTTATTTGATCTTCCAACACAACATTGTCACTCAGTGAAAGTTTCCTGGCTACCCAGCGGCTCAATGGGCAATTATTTCAAAGTCAGAGTAGGCAGATTTGGAAGGACTCTCACTTTTACAACAGTTACACAGACAGTTACAATTCCTGTCCGGGTAAGTGCTGTCCTTGTTTGAACTGACAAAACCCAAAGCAACTGACGAGACTTGCGTGCTGCTTTGAAGCACGAAGAGAAACAGAGAGCAAGTGTTGAGACATTTGAAGGATTCCTTTTGTGGGTAAACAATGTCTAGAAATCTTTATTGCAATAATAATTTATCACAGACCAGACACTGGGAAAAATTGCATTTATTTTTAAACATTTGTCAAGAGAGACGGTGGATAAAGAAGTTTGAAGGGAAAACTCAGATTTTACAGTCTTAAGTCCTATCCAGACAGGATTAAATTTGCATCAGGTTCTGGGGCAATATCCTATTTTACAGGAGCCCCTCTTTGACTTCATTTCCATCAAGACTCGCCATGTCAGTGTTTTTCTCAGGCCTTGTCTGAGAAACGTACAGGCCGAATTACCTACTGTTTTTCGCCAAACTCAGTGCTCGTTTGATTTTAGTCTCAGATGCACAAAGATGTTTGACCGCTGCTGTTTGCCGTACTCAATCTCGTATTGTGTGTATCAGTGACCCTCCCCAGACACTTCGCAAGTCGCAAAACACAAAATGGATGCTTCTTGTGTACTTTGTGATTATTGTTTTATTGTGTTTTCAGATTGTTGCTAGAACTTTGGTTCCCCCCCGAACTGAAATAAGAGCCAGCGTCTCTTCTCTACTCCAGCGCCCTTTTGACAGCTCGGACACCACGTTGTGAACAGAGTGTGGTCATGTGACCATGTGACACAAACATCCGGGTTCGTGTAATATATAACCTGTTAGAAACTCGTTCCTCCCGTGGTCATTTTATTGCTGTCTGGATGCGAGAGTTTTATGAGGAGAAGTGTAAAGAAATTTATTACAGATGTCCCCCAATAAACTAATCCAATCCGAACAGGGCTTTAGTCTTACAGACACCAAAGAATTTACCACAAAATAGAGAAACTAAAAGTCAATCACCAAGACCACATATGCAGCTCAGGGGTCAAGGATCAGCTGACACAAACTTCAAAATCTTGAAGGCTGCAATCTGATTGGCTGTCTGTACTTCCATGTATATGCACTTCCATGCATGCAACTTTTGAACACTGTGAAACAATGAGCTCTTTGGAACAATATATAGCCACGTTCACGGACTCAATCACTCATTCATCTTCAGTTATTGCTGTATCTCGGTCAGGGTCGCGTTGGGTCTGGAGCCTGTCCCAGGAACACTAGATTCAAGATTCAAGATTCAAAAAACTTTATTAATCCCAGGGGGAAATTGCTTTGCCATGTTACAATTGCTCTCAAGAAGAAAGAAAGAAAGAAATAAAAGTAAAATAAAATAAAATAAAATATATAGCTATACAGTATATATATACAAAATATAAAAAGTAAATAAATTAATTAAAAATGAATAAGGAAACATACCCATAATGATGTAGAACTAAGATGAAAGAATGGATGGGAATACACCTTGGTTGGAACACCATTCCATCCATGTACATACATTCACACAATGATTCATACCAAAGGGCAAATTACCACAGCCAATACAACTACTGTCATGCTTTTGGCAGGAGGGAGGAAACCAGAGAGCCCTTAGAAAACCCACATGAACACAAAAAGAACATACAAAACTCTACACAGACATTAACCCAAGCTCAGGATTGAACAAGGGGAGGTGGCTGTGAGGTGGCTTCCCTGTGCTTGAAGCACTTACGGGTATGCAAACATGTAATCCTGCATGTTTACCGATAGGGTAAGAGAAAAAGTCTGTGGTTGTTCATGTGCCATATCAGTCAAATATCCTCTGAAAGTAGATGTTCCTTGTCCATGTTTATTGACTAAATGTAATCGATTCTATGGTTATTGCGATATAAGAGATATGTCCTGTGAGACTACTCCTGGTGTTGAGATTCTACCTGCGGAAATAACGGTAAAGGGTCACTATGGGCAACTAAATTTCTATCCAGACCGTGTAGTCGTCTATAAAATGTGAGGTTTCAGAACCAGTTGGTGTGAATAGAGTCATCGAGACGGAGTTCAGCCTTGAGCCATAAACTGTGTGCGACAGCAGTCTTTGTCTGTGCTCCCTGACGTGCCTGTAAATCCAGCGCAAACAGCAGAGTGCAGATTGTCGGCACTCAGCAGCACCTGGAGAACAGTGCTAAGGTCAGGCTTTAAATCATTCAGAAGCGTGAGATGGGACCCTAGTCTCTATCCTTTCGCTAGCGTGGCTGACAGATGCGCAGGGGGCGCATGTGCTGGGGTTACTTCAATTTTTACTTTGCACATGTTCAAACTTTTACTCGTGGAGTGCATAATCAAACACGTGCTTATGCATAGCAAATCAGATCAAGTGTCACTTTTGGAGTACGGTATTCAGACTCTACGGTTGACATAAAAGAGGACGAGGCAGGTGCAATAAAATGCAGTAGGTGGTGACGACTGTTTGCCATATGGTAATTAATCCGTAGCGTTTATCCTTGTGTACTGATCTCAACACAGCTGAAAGCATGAGCTGTCTAAATGGGAGAAGGCAAAAGCATGGTGCCTGGTGGGAATCTCATTTTCCTGATAGAGGTAAGTGAGGCTGTCTCACTCTGCACTGATGCAACACAAAAACCTGCCAGCAGCCCGGTGGGTTATGGATGGTACTTCACTTTATTTCACAGTGTACACTTCTCACCCAGTCGGAAGTGACTTTGAACCGAAGGGGCACAGAAAACAATGTTAATGCTTGAAATTCTGTTAAAATAATAGACTGGAGTCCACTAGAAAGAGCAGCATGATAGTTCACACTTGGTTAATTAATCACATCGGCTTGGTGCCGTACAGCGTAAAGGAGAAAACACAGCTCCTAATTGTCCACTGTGGATGCTGGAGTGCTGAATGACCGTACCTAAAAACATCTCGATCGAAAACAGGAACAAAAGAGTAACAAAATTACTCAGCCCCCTAGCCAGCCCTCTACTGAACACAAGAGAGCATGAACCGCCTCCAAGTGGAAACGCTTTAAATGGATTATAATTATTGACACAAAGCAGGAAAAAAAAGCTGAGCTGACTTCAAGTCAAGTGTTGGCGCAAGAATTAGAGGAGGGACAGGAGGGATTTATTTTAATGACCTTTGAATGATAGGATTAAACCAATAATAAAGAGATCACTCTTTGTCCACTGGTTCAAAACTCCCATTAGCACTTTGACACAAAGCAAATAAAGCTCCTCAGAACCAGCCGTGTCACTCAGCCTTTTTGGTGGCTGCTCACTGAGAGAAGAGACAGAATGCAGGGAAAGAGAGTTCCCTGAAAATTGAGTGCATACGGATGTAGCGCATTTAAAACAGCTAATGTGTTGTTTAGTTCTGCGTATGCATGTGCATGCGGAGTCTTACCAACAATCAGGAGGTGACTGGTGCATCAAGACAGTAAAGCTTATAAGCTGTGTCTAATGGTTTTTGGAAGAAAAGTCCATTTAATAAGGCACTACAACAAAAGTTACGGAGAATAGACTGAATATGAATAAAGGAAATATAAAAGAAGCCTGTACAAGCAGTGAAATTAAGCACAGGTACTAAGTGGTCATTAACAAGTCAGCTCCAAAGTGATTTTGCCTCCATCCTTTAAGACCAAAACGCTGCACCAAAAAAAAAAAAAAAGAAAAAAAAAAAATACTGCAGAATTACTTACAGAATTACTGACTCAGTTCAATCAATGACTGCCTGCCTTACCTTCAGAGAAGAGTTACTGCTGCACTTCTTGGACCAGGGGACGCATGGGTTTGTCACGATTCCCAGAAAAACACTCCACATCATATCATTCAACTGGGGAATGTGCCAAATCTGTTTTTTTTTTTTCCTGTTTCGTGTGGTAACCTGCCCTGTCACTATCTGCCTTTCAGGCGTGTGCCACAGCAAGATATGGCACTTACATACCACAGGGCAATACACAAGAAGTGTTTCAGCAAAATAGGAAGTCAGGAGACACGGCTCTCAGAACGTAACCGAGAGAAGAGCTGTCTTCAATATAGTAACCAGGACATATCTTAGTGTTAACGCCTCTGCATGCCAAAACGGATGCACTTCATTCATTTAACAGATGGTTAAAAAAAAATTATTATCAGATGCCTGAAAATGGTAAACAGCTCTAAAGATGCTTTTTCAGCTGTTTTAATGCTGAAAAAACAAAGGATGAGAAAATGAGGTTATTGTACCCACTTGATTTAAAGCGCAGAAAATGCTGGGTGATTTCCATCAGCTCATTCAAGGGCTTAAACTTGACTGCTTGCCATACTTCCTTACATCAAACCAGAAATCCGAATCACTGCTGAAAACGCTAAATGCCACCACTTGGGAAAAAACTAAACTAGCAGCAAACTTTAGACCTCATCTTAAGCTGAAGATCACGTGATTATGACCAGTTGTTTAATTAGTCAGTCAGTTTTAAATGCATCCAGAAAAAACAGACACCATAGTGTTGCATATCTGTGTATTTGGGAATTTTCTGTGGTACCTTTTTTTTTGGTCCGTGTACGATGACCTTTAGTCTGATCTAGCATTAAAAGACATGATTCTTGACTTTATACCGTTTTTTTTTTTTTTTTTCATTTTCACACTTGTACCAATTAATTCTCAAATAAATACACTTTTCCAAAGGCCAATGTTTTCACCCCCTTCCTGCTGGTTTTCAACTACATTTCCCTTTATCATACTTCCCTCAAATCATTCCATATATATATATAAAAAGCCTTAATGCATTTCTAACTAGTAGCCAATTTATTATTGCTAGCTTCTGAAGCCCCAGGGCTTTGCTAGTCTCTTACCTCTTATTGAAATGAACCTGTGGTGCTGTTGAAGTGGCTGGACATAACCACACATTCTTAATCCACTATGCTACAGTGAAAAAACAAGCTTATATAAATACTCCATGGACTTTATATATGAACTCCTCTTTAAACTTTGTTGAATGTTTCCAGTACACATTCTGATAGCATCTACGTCCAGCAATTAATCAAATCAACGCAAAAGCACATATGGCCAAGACTAAGGCAACGGGGCTCTAGAGGACTGAAGCACAGTGCTGAATGCAGTCATAGGGCATAAGATGTTTGGCCAGGTCAGGCCTGATTTGATTTTGTGCAGCGGGTGGCACATCTGTCTGCTCTCCATGCTGCCTCAGAGAAAAAGCGGGGCACCTGTGCAATGACCTCTACAGACCTACAGAGCTCCAAAGACCAACAGGCAAGAAGCCATGACCAGCTGAGATAAGGGGACATTACAGACTATAATTTGAGCTAGAATTTTAGTGCAAGTCCTTCACCCAGTCCTCTAGATTGGGTGGGGAGAAAAGGACAGGTGTGTGAGCTTTGTTTCAGGACCTAAGTGGAGAAACCTTGCTTTCTGACTGTGAAGGAAGTGCACTAGGTTAACTAGCTTTGTGGGAAGTGCTGTGACCAGCTAATCATACAGTTATGACCCTTGTGCTTTGATATAAAATACTTAATAATCTCCTGCTCTCCCCTCTAGACACAGAGTCCTGGCCTGTGACCAATCCCAAGAAAACCTCCAGGATACAGTCCACTCAACAATGCAGTTAAGTCATAAGACATCTCCATCCTGCTGTCTTGTTTTATGCAGTATAAAATAATTGACTTCGGGGGACAATCATCTAACCCATAACTGAAACGCAATGTTTCACCCACTAGCTTGCTGTCAAGCGGAACAGAAGGGAGCACTGCTTTGGGAAAAGTGAAGGGACAGCCTCACACCAGATGTGAGTAAATGAAAACTTCAGCGACAACCTGAGAGGCAACAGGAAATATCCAAAAAGTATTCTTCCAGCAGGCTTAAATGACTTTATTCCACCGAGACCCATCGGCTCTGGTGCTCTAAATGCGGTAAAGCAAAAACGGGCTTTATACTCTGCTTAGCGATAGCTGTCATCTTTCATGACAATTCCAGCCTGGCAGTGATTGAGTTGCATGTGAAATGAGGCCAAGGCTCAGGATAATGCTCTCACCTTGGGAAGGATTTCATCTGTATTGAATTATTTGGAGTAACTGTCAAGAGAGCGAGAGAGTGTTTTAGTACCAATTTTTAAACCAAATCTCCTGCAGGGTGCTAATGCTTAAACTATCAACACAAATAGTTGCACTAGAAAGGTGTGTATTTCATTCCATTCATTATAATCTGCTTTATTTAATACCCTGCTACACAGGAAAACTCTGTTGCGTAGATGAAGCAAGACCGCATAAATCCCTGACACAGAGTGAGTGTGATACAGAATGATCTTTCATCTGAGGTCATCTCCATTTCCCTATGAGTGATAACACAAACGTCTCTCCTAGCTCAACCAATATGTTGCGCTGATGCTTTATTATATTGATCAGACACTTTTAGCGGTAATAAATCAATGCAGCTGTACAGAGATCTGCTTTAAGAGGTTCTTCCATTAGATCAAAACAGGAAGTCTTTGTTTTGTATTATGAGGCCAGCTGTAAATAATATAAAAGCATTGTGGCCACATAAACAGAAGAATGCATGCGGGTTCAGCTAACGTGTCTAACGTCGTGTGACAGGAAATGTCTTTCTCCCAGCATGCATCTAATATTTACAGCTACAATATATTATATGAGTGTTAATGCCAAACTGTTAATTTGTGGAATTCACTTTGACCTGGTGCTGGTAAAGGGAATTATAACCTAATCTAATAATACCCAAAGCTCATAAAAATGCTAAAGCGAGTGTCTAACCTTGGCTAACCAAGATCTAAGGCCAAATGTTCCCCGTCCTGGTTTGTGGTTTTTCAGTTTGCATTATTACCTGTTTTTCCCTGCTGTTGATTTGTATGCTCTCTTTTAATCCAAGTGTAGCCTGCATCCTAACCAATAAACAACCAGTGTAACATAACGCCACTATGATACATCTGTATCTGTGTCTGAAGTGGGTGTGGCCTAAACTGGAGGGTTTTTCACTGGAAGGTTTTTCCACAATGCCCCTGGAAACACTGGAAAACAGTGGAAAAAGCAAAGAGAGGTAGAAATGTCAGCACTGCCAGCATGGTGTGTGAATTCTGGCTCTGACAGTTCCTCAACCTCAGCTCCATCACTCGAGTTCATAATCAGCCTCAACTACAGATATGTGGGACTGGTTTTTAATCCCACTCATGCAGATTTTATTTTCGTTTGTACCTGCCTGTGATATTTTCTAACAAATGTACTTGTTACTAATTTAATTTTCCGTGTCGCAAAATATAAACACACCGTGACCCTGACCAGGCAGTTACTAAGGATGAATGAATGTTTGTCCCACAAGCTTCATATTCAACTGTTGATTTGCACCTGTAGGAAAGTAAAAAAAAAAAAAAAAACACTTGTGAAGTTTTGTCTTTTGTCAGTCCCTATGCTGCACACCTCTAGATGCCCTATGAACCTATTTCTACAAAAATAAAAAAATAAAAAAATAAATAAAACCTTCCATTTAAAATACATTATTTATTCTGAATAACGCATTCATATTTCGTTATGTCCCTACAATATACCTAATTATTTAAAAAGACGCATACCTTTGCTCAGCTGTACATTTGAGAATATAGAACTTCATAGAGCTTACAGTATATGATACAGGAAATAATGACGGAAAATATCTGCAATGTATTACCATATCCATGCAGTATTAACACTGACCTTTCTATAGAGACATTCCAGCTTGGTCATTTCTTTCTCTCAGCCTCGCACACACTTATCTTTCAAATGACTTACAGACAGAACATAAAAAGCCTTATATAAAATCTATGGCATCATAAAGCCCTTTTCTATATGCAGCCTAAAAGCATGACTAAAGAGCAAAGCAACCATTTCTGCATGAAGTGGCTCTTCATCCCTGTTTTTGCCTGGTTCAAACATAAACTCTCTCTGCTCTCTGAGCTCCGTATATGACATCTATGAGTCTCTAAGCAAACATTCGTACTGCCAAGTCTTTTCCCCAGCCCCATTCAAAAGCCTTTTCACCATTCATTTCCACATTAAACATCCGCACACCCCCTGTAGAGTCCTGATTTTCAGTGCCCTCTTCCAGTCTTATCTGGAGGTCAAAAATACCCCCTTCTTCTCGTTCAAGCATGAACTGTTTCCCCCCTTTTCATCATCACAGTCTGATGGATGAAGATAACCAGATAAGAACAATTTCATCAATAATGTAAAACTAGCACTAGATTGGTGCTGCTTTTTATCTGTTCATACGGGGGATGCTTCTTTGATCAGCAAGAGCTTTATTCCGAACCAAATGCATGTGGTGAAATTGTGCACACTGGTATACAGACCTCAGAGTTGTCTATGGATAGATGCAAGTTCCTTTGGATAGATGATAGTTTTCTATCTACTGATGCACATTTGAACTAGAGTTTGCGAAAAAAAAAAAAAAAAAAAACAGAGATAAGTCCCGGTTATCAGTTATTCAGGCCTTGAAGTTATGTGCTTGTCTTTTTCAATCTTGTTTGGAGCTATATTATACTGTATATGTATAACACCACTGTCTGAGAATACGATGAATATTTCACTCTGAATGTCTTTGGGCGATATAAAGCACACACAAAGGACTGCAAAATGCCATTAAAGCACATCTAAATATGACATTATGAAATAAATATTTGTATAAATAAACATAGTTATGAAAATAGTTATGAAGTACTTCAATATTTCATGGAATACTTAATATTTCATGAGGCTAGCGCAAATCATTCTTATGACATTATCAGATTTCATTATTATCACAATAAATTGCTTTTTAAAATCCGTTTTTATTTTAGAACAGGATCATTTCGAATTGAAGCACGGTCAGCGCGGTGCTGCAGAAAGATGCCTTCGTTATGCAAGTGAAGAAGCACTGTGAAAAAGCTCTTTACTTATAACCCTAACTGTTCATGATAATAGAGCTCAATATATTAGACTACTAACAGATGCTTATTTGATTGTTGTCTTCGCTGTCGTTCATTAATATTGACACGACTTTCTAACATTTTCTGTCATTTGCTGTAGCTCTCAGGCTTCCTTGCTAACTCATGGAATGTGATCTATCAGGCTGTGTTTTCTAATGGCCTGGATCTCTTTGAGCTTTGGGCAAATGCTTGTTTTAAAGAGGGTGACCTGGACAGCATTGAAAAGAATTATGCATTCTGTGTGTCTTGAAAAAGTTAAGTGTCCACTCAGCACAAGTCTGAATACATCTACCAACAGCGTCTACAAACTATTGCTTCTTTCACACTCACAATTCATGTTTTCCTTCAATGAAAATGCAATTTGTGGCATTTCAACTTCACAGTTCAAAATACAGGGAGATGCCTCTGTAAGTAGATTAATTTAGCACCCATAATTTTTCCTGAACCTAAATGTCACTGTAGACACAGCGATTATTTGCGCTAATCAATATTTCTGGCAAAATAAAACAATTTCTTGAGTCTTAATTATGACTTAGTTTACTGAAATTATGCCACAGTAAAACAATCATGAATTTCCTCAAAATGATGACTTATTATCACAATGATAACAGTATACGTCCGATGCCAGTAGCATTCAAGCACAGCCTTTGAAAAGGTTTTGAACATAACACTTGTTATCACACTTCACCCTAAACTCTAAACTTTTATTTTACGTTAATATTTTATTTGGAACCCTTGTTTAGGCATCACATCAATGGTGTTACACCTGAGTTTCAGTTTTTAACTCTTCAGGGAGTCTCTTTGAGATACTATGAAGTAAAAATACTAGATCTTGTTTCTTCTAAACATCACATGCAAAAACACAACACGGCCACTGTGTATAGTACTACACACACAAATTAGTACTTGTCACATGGGAACGTAGTATACAACTCCTAGACATAACCATACATCCAAAGAACTTCATTTTTGGTCATGCTTTCCGTTATCAGCAGTTACAATGTACCTTCAAATGTATAACAGGTCCTTAAGGTCCAATTATTAAATACCCACAACCTACATACTTTCCCAAGTACAATCCCCGTGACAGAATAAAACAATGTTTGCTTAAAATAAACATATAGTTAAAGAACGTTTAAGAAAAATTGTTGTATTGAGTTTAAATTTTATGGTACACCAAATTTAAGGGACACTATATGGCCAAATATTTGTGGACACCTGATCTTTACACCCATATGCACTTGTTGAACATCCCATTCCAGATTTAGTCCTCTCTTTGCTATTATAATATCCTCCACTCTTCTGGGAAGGCTTTCCACTAGATGTTGGAGCGAGGCTGTGGGGATTTGTGTTCATTCAGCTACAAGAGCACTAGTGAGATCAGGCGCTGATGTTGGTGAGGAGGTCTGGGGTGCAGTCGGTGTTCCAGTTCATCCCAAAGGTGTTCAGTGGGGTTGAGGACAGGGATCTTGTTCCACTCCAACCTTCTCAAACCATGTCTTCATGTGCACAGGGGCATCATCATGCCGGAACAGGTTCGGGCCTCTTAGTTCCAGTGAAGGGAAACTGTTATGCTATAGCATCCAGATACTTCCTATACAATTGTGTGCTTCCAACTTTGTGGCAACAGTGTGAGAAAGAACCACATATGGGTGTGATGGTCAGGTCTACTTTTGCCCATATAGTGTACATTTAAGGTTCACCATTCCCCCCAGTGATAGTTCAGTGATCTAGAGTTAATGCTGCTAATGATTAGTATAATAAGATAAACATGAACATGCCAAGTCTTCATAAAGGATCACAGCACTTGTGCTTTAGGCTAAACCCTATTTCTAAAGGTCCCTGTACCACTCATGTAAATATCCTGAATCTCCAGAAAACAAAGCTCTTTGATAACACTGAAAGTGTAGTAAATCATTATGGGATTAATGTTCCAATTAATAGAGTTTACGCAAACAAAGAGTGTGAGGCTGCAGGTTTTTTCACCTACAATAAAAGGCCATCTGTTCAAAAACAAAACAACTTCAATTCAATCTTTCCTCCCAACTAAGTATAAGACACAGCAGTGAAGGGAAAATAATTATGAGGCTTTGTCTAACGGTAAATGCACACTAATATCTACCATGAGGTCTATTCGGTATAAACACAGTGCTGCTGTGCAATTATGCGATGTGCAACTAAATGCTGAACTGTAAATTGAATATAATTGGTTATATTATTTCAGGGGTTATATTACATTTTATACATTTGTGCCTGATGGGCAGAGGCTCACCAAAACTGAACAGCTGAAGTTCAATGGTCCCATTCTGGTGTGTCTGTGCCTAGTGTAGCCTCAGATTCCTGTTCTTGGCTGACATAAACGGAACCCGATGTGGACGTCTGCTGTTGTAGTCATATGATACGACGTGTTGTGTGTTTTGAGATGCTTTTCTGCTCATCATGGTTGTAAAGAGTGGTTATTTGAGATACTGTAGCCTTCCTGTCAGTTCAACCCAGTCTGGCCATTCTCATCAACAAGGCATTTCCAGATGCAGAACTGCCGCTCACTGGATGTTTTTTTTTTTTTTCCCCCACACTATTCTGTGTAAACTCTTGAAAATTTGCATGAAAAAAATCCCTGGAGATCAGCAGTTTCTGAAATACTCAAACCAGCCCATCTGGCACCAATAACCAATGCTACTGAGATCACATTTTTTCCCCATTCTAATGTTTGATGTAAACATTAAGTGAAGCTTTTGGCCTGCATCTGCATGATTTTATGCATCGACTGGCTGATTGTGTAATTGCTCAAATGAGCAGGTGGACAGATGTTGCTATTAAAGTCAATATGTATATATAATAATATAAACATTTACATTTGGTACATCTTATCTGCTCTCCCATTTGCTGCACATTTGCAATAAAGCCCACAGGTCAAAATAGGTCAGTGTGTATATTTTTTTAATCAGGAATTGAAATGTTGTGCCACGCACAATAAACAATTTTACTCGCCAACAACACTGAACCCATTCACAAGATTAGATTATGATTGGTTGGTCCCCAAGCTGAGCCTGTTGACAGAAATGCGGTCTCTTGCAATAACTCACAGCCACGGGGGGAGGAAACGATCTGTCTAAGGAAGGGCGTGAGTTACACCTGCAATATGCTCCGGCTCTCAGCCGGCCATGACAAATATAAAACAAGGCTGGCCTCTTCTGCGGCAGCCAAGCATCAGAGTAAGTATGAGACAAACACACCATATCCACTTGTGTTATCTGATGAGAGGACAGGAGAGCACTGGAGCAATGTGTGTAGCAGCTCCCATCCGCGGAACAAGCTATTACATGTTGCAGCGACAGCAAAGACACCATCGAATCCACTCCTGCCATTTCACTGACTCCAAGAAATCGTGTGATGTGAACACATTTGTTCTTTTTTGCATTTGTGAAAAATTTGTGAGCAGGCGTTGTATATATATATATATAGGCTTACACAACCACCGGCCTGTCAATCATTGCCAATGGCGATTGTTAAACAATAAATGTCAACAAAACAATTTCTTTACTGACAATTAATGACTAGACATGTTCATTTGTAGAATTGTCTTCTGGGTTTAGCATGAAAATACAGACAGATGTAAACTGGATGTAGAGAGCTGGAAAAAAAATGTAAAGAGTGAGACTCATTTTGGTTCAATTAAGAAGACAAAGCAGCAGTCTGTTCCCCCATCTCATGCTAAATGATGAACAAATTCCGCTCCTACAGTGTGTAGGCAGGATTCAAGCTGAGGTGAAAACACTCACATGTTCAATATGTAAGCCAACAAGTGCACTAATATCTGTTGAATAAACAGATCCTATGATAAATAGGCCCACATGAATTCCATCGGAGAACAAGAAGAATGGGATGAATATCAGACAGGATCTTTTCTTATTTAGATTGAAGAAGGGTAATAATCTTGCCAGGGATAATTCCACTCATTATTCTATTCAGATAAAATGCCGAGCAGGATATGTGCTCTGTCAGGTATTAAACATAACCTGCAGTTTCAGGTGACCGAGACATGGGACTGTACAGAAAAATGAAATGCACAGATAAGATTTTTATTACAGACAGGTCAAAATAAGCCGTTATGAATATGTT
Source organism: Pangasius djambal (assembly GCA_022985145.1). Classification (NCBI taxonomy): domain Eukaryota; kingdom Metazoa; phylum Chordata; class Actinopteri; order Siluriformes; family Pangasiidae; genus Pangasius; species Pangasius djambal. The sequence goes on from CM040997.1 coordinate 15,008,851, forward strand.
TGAAAAGCAATTTCCCTTTCATCATAGGTATCGCCATCTATAATCATGTTCAGCCAAGGAGAAAAAGTGATTGGCAGGATTAGTCATACTTGTGTCAGTTAAAGGCTGATTACTTGATTGATTTGGCCTATAAACCCCAATCATGTCTTTCATTCTGAGATTAAAAAAAAAAAAAAAAACAAGAAAAAGAATTCACCCTGCAATTATCATTATCATGTGCTCTTGCCATAATAGTTGAACATATAGACTACATAGTAGCCTTTTGCTGTAAATGTCTTAATGCCTTTGCATGGCCTGACTCAGATCCGACTGAAGTGCATAATTACACTCATCATTTCTGTTTAGCACCTTTACTAAGGAAAAGACCATTTCTATTGCTGTTCTGTGTATGTCAAACCTAAGTTTGGACTCATAATCAAATCTGTAAGTATGTGTCAGACAGAATTCTTGTCTTCATCTTCAAGTGTAGTGAATTCTCAACACTTGTCTAATTATCACAAAAACATCATACCTATTAGTGTGATATTTATGAATGCCTATTTCAAAGACACTAATTTGGACTTTTCAGATAAACAGAGAATCCATTAATTTGTTATAAATGTCCTTTTTTTTAAACTGGTTTTCATGGTACCTCCTTTCACGTCTTCAAACGCGCCAATCAGTTCAACATCAGCGTGCCGGCCTGTGTGACTTCCCTCTCCACAGGAATTGCTATTAATTATTTATGAGAGAATCAACACTACAGAAACGACAACAGTGTCATCTGAGCATGTGTACTTTTTTCCTCTATGGCTTAGCAGCCAGTAAACTATATGCTGCAATTCCTAGGCGTCTATCAACGCTGGATTGATCCATGTAAATGAAGACACAACACAGCCGGCAAGGTCATATCACCGTCAGAACGCCGTGGGAAAAAAAAAACTCAGCTTGTGACCTGCTGCTTTTTATTAGAATTATTATTTTTTAAAACAAGTGGTCCAGTATATCCAGACTGTGACAAGATAGCATAGCACACCTTTTCGACTCTCCTTCAGCTGAAAGCGTCCGTTTGAATATGATCAGAGGCATGTTTGAATCTCTTGCTGTAGATCAGATGAGACCACCTGAGTATCAGGCCAAGTAGAGAAAGCCACCTGTGTGATGGATGATCCAAGCTGTCACCTCTGCATGACTGACATTAAGGGCCAGCAGGCTGCCAGCCACAAAGCTGCCAAGTCCCAGCACAGGCTCATCGAGTTGGAGCAATGTCCTTAGAGGTGGAAATAAAGGAAAGCTTGTGCTCGCCGATAAATCTGGTGGCAACAAGAGGACAAGCGGATACCAGGCTGAACCCTGACTGCGTGGCAAATAAACTGTGGAATGCATCCACCTTATCGAGAGGAGGTAAATTCATCAAGAGCCATGCGTTTGTAATTTCCACAAGAATACTAAGAAGACTGATAAGGCTCATTATTCGGTAAAAGCATGCCAAACTTGTATTATGTGTATTTAATTTTCTCTGGGTATTGCAGAGTGAAACTGAACAGCCTCCGGTCAGTTTTATATTCCCTCAGTCATTTCTTCAACAGCAGCTCATCCATGCTGCTCCAGCTCTGGGGCATGTAGCTGTCTGCTTAGCGCTCTGTCTGCCCCTGTTGGCTTTGTGTCAGAGCACACTGAAGCTCATAATTGAATAGCGTATTACTACTATTCTCCCCACAGGGTGCCCCCCACGACACCAAAGTTAGAGGGAGGCACACTGCACGACCCTCGTCTCCAGACTCATTAATTACTACATCGGTTCCCTGCCTTTCACTCTTGGCAGCTCATGATATAAAAAAAAAAAAACAGCAGAGAAAGAAACATTATAGAAAACGTGGTTATCACACAGGATAGATTTTTCACACTTGTCCAAAACGGGCAAAGCAATGATGAAAACACGCCAAAAGAAAGTGCCGTGAATAGTCTTGATAGTCTTGATAGCTGCTTCCTGACAGCTTTTTCCCCTTTGCTTTTTTTTCTCCTTGACAAGTTCCTCTGTCACTACACATCTGACTCTGAGCCATAGAAAAACCGAGAGAAGGTCAGCGCAAGGAAAATTTGGTGTGCATGGCTGGAAATTTAAGCGACCTCTTTGCCCTGCATCTCAACTAGTCCTGTCTGGGGAAAGATTTCCAGTGTCAAAGCTGACTAGTGAGTGGGTTTGAAGATGACAAAATTCTAAAAGTTCATCAATCACTGAAACAATAAGGTCGCATGATTGTTATTCTTAGGATGGTGCTACCGGAAATGCTGTCACTGATGAGAAATAAAAATAACATATAAAGGCAAGTAGGATAAATGAGTTCGTCAAGGCTAAATTACCTGCACTGAAGAGAGGTTTTATATATAGTTAGTGCAGATGTTAGTTAAATTATCTTTTCTTTGGAAGCACGTGTTCACCTATTCGAGCGCAGGAATTTAGGAGAACAGAGTGCACATTTGAGTATGAGCTCCCCAAAGCAGCAACAGATCAGGAGATGCAATGAGCATTGTGGTGCTACAATTCAACAAAAAAAAAAAAAAAAAAAATTTTGCTAACTATGTGGAGAAATATTTCCTTCATCGAAGAGCTTTAACAAACAGCATGAGCCTTCATTGTGGCTTATCTGAGATGTGAAGGGTTGCACCAAAGCGCCACTGTCCAAAGCATCATGTGAAGTGCTCTCCGGTCTGGTTAAATATGCAAGAATCTACAAGAGTGGAGTTCTTCCCGTCTCGTCCAAGTCTCTTTTTTCCAAGCACCTTTCCTCCATGCTGAGAAATCCTTTACTCTAATCGACGGCAGCTGCCGCCACCCGATGTGAGGTCTTAGCGAACTTCTCGTCGAGACTTCAGCACTCTCCAATCTGACAAGCCCAGGTGAAGGCTGACAAAAGTTGTGTGACTGTTTCCCCAACATCAAAAGTGTGGAAATATGCCAGTGGAAGTGCTGGAAGGCTGTGAGAGACAGCCAGTGAAACAAACACCGGGAACTGCTCTTATCCCAAAAATAGAGCTGCCACTCGTTGACACACAGATACCTCTAATGAGAGTTAGCCCATGAATATTTAATACTTTCTTCTCTTTTTGTCAATTTGAGCTCAAAAGGGCTCTCACAAATAACAATGAAAGAAGGGGAGGTTTTTAAAAAGGACCCTTGAGTCAGAAGATGTGTCCTTTCAGTCTGTAAAAGAGGGAACAACTAGTGCCCATAGAATTATCCACTTATAGATGCCAGGTCTCTCCCAGACTCAATTCTCAGTGTCCCTGAAATAGTGCAAGCAGCTCAGTGCTAATTGGACAACAACTCATCTCGTGTTAAGCCTTAAGCACAGCACGTTTCATGTAGAATATTCTCCTCCATATTTAACCATATGAGCTTGACTTTAATCAGTTCGTTTCGATTTGAGTATGATTTAATAGCTATTGCTTGCACACATCAGCAATTAGCTTACGAACTACCTCGTGAATTTCAATCACGATCACCAGAGACAGAAGAAGATGAAAGAGGACAGGCACTCATGTAAAAACTACCAGCTCTGTGATATTTGCAAATCTGTTGTGACATCAAAATTGCAAGTTGCTGTAGCAGCATTTTGCCGCGTGTGTATGAAACAGTGAAAACAGCGAAGACAACTAAATCTTGTTTCTATCATTATTTGACGTGAAGGCCAAGTACATGAATATCATTCAAGTAAAGCGAGGCATTACATGATCTGTTGAAGAATCCGTGTTGAGACATTAATGGCGTCATTAAGCCTGATGTACAGCAAAGCTTCACAACACATTAGGCAAGGCTCAAGTTGCCTCGATGACTTCGACAGAAGTGATGAAATATCATTTCAAAGCCCAGATTTTGTAGGATCTTTACCCCTGGTGCCGCCTAAAGCCCCTCTAATCTGTCTTACATTCTGGTAGAGGAGGTAGCATGACCCTGACCTGAGGGCTCAGTGCGTGTCAGCTGCCCCAATCCCAAAAATGGCACGTGGAAGGACATGGCAGAATGAATCATGGGATGGACGCTGGGGCACGAGCTTTGGGAAAAAAAGCAATTTCTCATGGTGCTGAGATGATGAAAAGTACAAAAAAAGAGCTTCTAACAAGAAGTTTGCGTGTGACACATCATCGATTCCATGATTCAGTGCGCAGAATTACTCCAGCCCAGCTCGGTAAGCTTTACAAACGACAGGGACTCCTGTGATACATATAACCCCCAGCAAAGATAGAGGGAAGAGGAGAATGAGCCTGGCCACTGAGAAAGAAATGAATCATTTTGTCATCTGGTTTGCCCATAAGCCAGAAGCTGTTTTTTTGTTATGAAGGAGTTCACAACTGCCACATACATTGTCTCTTCCAGCCACACTGTTGTTCGCTGCACTCGTAGACTTGAGGAGTGAGAATTGCTGAATGCACACTTTACTGGACCTGCACTAAGTCTTTGGAAGCACTTATAAACAAAGTTTGCCGTGCAACTTAGTGCTAGACTCTCAGCATGGTGATATGATGCATTTCGAGATGGCAGAGACTCAATCATTTCGGGTGCTCTACGGTGCCTCAGTTTTGTCACATAGGATGCTAATTTAGGTGAGTAGCGGTTGGTACTTACTCCCTCTGAGAGTTGTCACGGCAGGTAAGCATGTGCTAATTATGACGCGTGCGGTTCATGTTAATCATTGAACGGTTAAGCCGATGCTTGGCATGGCGTGAGAGCAGGTGTTCCAGCGGGGAAGGATTACCTGCTCCCCGTGCTCAGGAGAAATGAGCAGTGAAGCAGCAGCGAGAGTGAGTGAGAGAGGCCGAGAGAGAGTTTTGCACTGTCTCTGACTGACAGTGTGTGACAGCACAGGGCAGTCATGGATTAAAGCAACACTAACTGAATTCAGCAGAGATATACACAGGCAGGAACGGAGCCATGTCCCTATAGGCTAGTGTAATGAGCCGTTCATGAATATGCATAAAGGAAATCCCTGCACGCAATGTAAAATGGACCTCTCTGCACACTCTGGAGGCTTAGAGAGCGCGAGACAGAAGAAATGAAAAATAGATTTTTTAAGACCCCAGGTCTTTTGTTCAGCCTCAAGCAAAAACTAACCTGTATAATTAAAAAAATCACATCGCAACCAACAGTCAGTGATGATTCCTCTACTAATCACTAATCGCACGTTCCCATTTCACACATACACTATTTGCTAGAAATTGATGGGCTAAAAAGTACATACAGCACATGAAGGATTGCATCCTGCTTCTCATAAACCTATACAATTTCTCTCTCTCCCCCACCCTCCCTGCATAAATACATACATTTTGCTTTTCTGCAGCAATATGATTTTGAGTGGTTCGATAATGTTGCGGTGAACGCGGAGAAAACTCAAGCCGATCACCTCATATCAGCCGTAGCACTCTGTCACACCTTGTTAGGCTCTCATGACACAAGAAAGCTGCTGGGAGTCTAGGGAAGTATAACAAATCTTTCAGTGGTGGCCGCCGAGATGCTATGCAGGCTTTCACCGAGCCCCTGCTCAGCTGCCCGCCCCCTCCGTTTCATCTCCAGAGAAAGGCCCCAGAAAGGAACACAAGCAAGGTAAATCTATTTGATGGAATTGGTAATTGTGCGGCGTGGGTCGGCGTACCACTAAGAGGCAGAATGGATGGGCACCGTCAGCTTCTCTCTGTCATGCTGTCAGTTGCCGAAGCCCCAGGGGAATGTGCCTTATTTCCATAGCGTGGCCCTGCTAGTCCATCACGCAGGTATGGTAAAAAAATAAATAAAATAAAATAAAGGGTGGACTGGCGGGAGGGGGGCAGCAATACACATACACCATAGCCTAGTTGATGCTTCCAGGTAGAATTAGGCAAGCAGAGCAGGCCTGCACAAGCTTTGTGAAAAAGCAGCAGCTCTAGGGCTTGCAATGGATTTCTGAATTATCCCTGCCTGTGCCCATCAACCAAACAGAGAAAAAAGGAAATGTCATAAGCCCTCCTACCCTGCTTTTAAAAATAAATAAATAAATAAATAAATAAATAATAAAAACCGCTGCATGGAAACCTAGGTTTGTATTGAAATTGTTTGAGCAATGCAATGGCAAAGGCAATGCTGACAGGTGCATGATACAGAAAAGTCCAACACAGCAGAGACATGAGTCAGAAACTAAGGAACCTTAGGCCAATTTAGCCAGTGAGAAAACAACGGAGAAGGAACAGTAAGTTAAAATGAAAAGTAATAACCACCTATAGTGTTAAATTAGCAGCTACAGGGTACATAAAAAAGCTACAGCTGCACACAAAAAGAGTTAATCCAATACCTCAAGTGTTCATTCAACACTTACAATATTGAGTGAACCCAAGTGATGCAGACCCTGCCTTGTTCCCAAAAATAACTCAACACAGGACAAAAGCAAGGTGAAGTTCTGTGATGAACAGTCTTGGGCTCCAGATGGTCCCACCCCTTCAGGCTACGGTGTCCGGATTCAGCTAGTCATTTTTCTCCAATACGGCACCTAAATCAGGAGCCGTTACAGAGGCCTTTGTGTGACTGGCAGATACATTTCCAGAAGTTATAGTCTACAAACCTCTGGGAACAATTTCAGAAGCCATCATAACTGATTCTCTGGGCATTTCTTGCAAACTGTGGGACATTCATTCATGGCGTTTAATCTCAATGATAAAAATGGGATGCTACCAGGAAAAACTCAGTACTTGAAGCCTTTGCAGTGGAAAATGGTTCCTGTTTGAATTGCGTTCTCAAGTTTAGATTACCGTCTTTATCATGTCATTGGTCACAAGAAACATGTATCATTTGCTAGAAATGTACTAAATCACAGTATGTATTGATCAATCTTTGTATACATGAAAGAAAATTCAGGGAGGCTAAAATAGCCACAACGGTCCAAAATACCTGTTTTCAATGTGCTACTTTGAATGTTAAAAAGGCCTGATTGCTGGATTCTGAGACAGGTATATGTGATCAGAAATGGATGTGTCTCACCAGAAGCCCAGTGATCATTAATCTTCCAGCATTCCATCCTAATGGCTTAAATGGGGGCACAGTATGGGTCATGATCTGAACAAGCAGTAGAGTCAATGCAGAATGAGACCAGCTTAAAGAAGTTAGAATTGGACCCAAGGTGATTAATCACTGAATTACAATTGGATTAAGACCCATGAAAGAAGCTATTTGTGCCCTTAAGGCACAATTTCTCATTTCTCCGAAAGCAAAGTTTGAGACACGGAGAACCCAAGATACAATTAAAACCTCAAATAACGTCTCCCCTGAATGTGGATTAACCAATCATCCTAAGCAGAACGGATGTAACAAGTGGAACATCAAAAAAAAAAATCTGAGTTCAGTGGGTTCTGTCCTCTTTAGAGTTTATATCTGAAATATATGAAGTCTAAATTAAATTAGGAAAGCTATTTGGAGACACAAAGCATGAACAATTGATACAGGTTGTTTCTTGGAAAAGAGAGCAATGAGAGAGAAGCTAGAACAGGTCTACTCAGAACATTACTCTTACCTTAAGAAGTGATTCAAGACCAGCAGGATCACATGGGGGGAAAAAAAGAAGAAAGAGAGACATTAATATACTCAGTATACATATGGTATAGAGGATGGTATATAATCACTAACTGTAGCCCAATTGTTGCTATGCAAAATTTATTTTTGTAGACACTGTGCATTTTTAGGGGTCACATTATTAGACACACCTACTTTGTTTCAGCCCACAGTACTCCAATAGGCTGGAGATCGCTGGTTGATGGACTGTTTTTCAGCAGTGCCTGATACACTCGTATCAGCACCATGATCACTAACATGTTACTACCATGATAAAGTCAATGCTGTGTTGATAATGTTCCAAATAATCTGGTTCTGGTCATCAGTGGTCCTCTGACGATCACTTTTCTTAATGGAGGCAGTGTAAGGTGTATATACACGGTATGGCCAAACGTACGTGGGCACCTGACCATCACACCAATCCCAGATTTAGTCCCCCTTTGCTGTTATAATAATAAGCTCCACTCTTCTGGGAAGGCTTTCCACTAGATTTTGGAGCGTGGCTGTGGGGATTTGTGTTCATTCAGCTACAAGAGCATTAGTGACGTCAGGCACTGATGTTATAGTAGATGAGGAGGTCTGGGGTGCAGTCGGTGTTCCAGTTCATCCCAAAGGTGTTCAGTGGGGTTGAGGTCAGGGCTCTGTGCAGGACACTCGAGCTCTTCCACTCCATCCTTGTCTTTATTAACCTCGCTTTGTGCACAGGGGCATTGTCATGCTGGAACAGGTTTGGGCCTCGTAGTTCCACTGAACTGAAATTGTAATGCTACAGCATACAAAGACATTCTGTAGAATTGTGCGCTTCCAACTTCGCGGCAACAGTTTGGTGAAGGCCCTCATATGGCTGTGATGGTCAGGTGTCCACGAACTTTTGCCCATACAGTGTACATTTAAAGTGATAGTTCAGTGATCTAGGGTTAATGCTTCTAATCATTAGCATAATAAGATAAAGATGAACATGGCAAGTCTTCATAAAGGATCACAACATTTGTGCTTTAGTTTGCCCCTAATTCTACTCCTACTGCATTTGGCAGACACCCTTATCCAGAGCAATGTACATTTATCTTATTTACACAACTGAGCAGTTGAAGGTTAAGGGCCTTGCTCAAGGGCCCAGCAGTGGCAGCTTGGCGGTGCTGGGGATCAAACTCATGACCTTCTGATCAGTAGCCCAACATCCTAACCACTGAGCTACCACTGTCCCCAAGTTTAATCCCTTGAACGCATATGGGTGTGATGGTCAGGTGTCCACAATCTTTTGGCCGTATGTAGTTAAGTGCAAAGGTTTGCATATGCCTTAGAACAAAATAAAACAAGGAAATTTAATTCATCATCAGTAAGCACTTTATCCTGGTCAGGGCTGCGGTGGATCTGGAGCCTATCCCAGAAACACTAGGGGTGAGGCAGGAATACACCCCGGATGGACACCATGAATACACACATTCACATACTGTTACAATTTTGAGTTACCAATCAAGCTACCGGCATGTTTTTAGAAGGTGGGAGGAAACTCGAGAGCCAGGAGGAAATCCACCCAGGGAGAACATGCAAAAATCTGCACAGATAGCAACCCGAGCTCAGGACTGAGCTGGAGACCCCGGAGCTGTGAGGCAGCAATGCTACCCTAATGTCATCAGTGTCAACTGTTTGCATCTCCCTTTCTGAATTTGAATAAACATTATCCAGTGTACAATCGTGTCCATCAATATATCAACCTTATGTTGACAAGTTTCATCGATCTTATTCAAAAAATGACCAAGATAGTACCAAGACGAATCTAATCCACAAAATCCACAAAATCATTCACAATCAAGCTTCACCCTGGGAATAAAGCTTTTAAAAAGCCTTGGATGGACAGTTAGGCTTCATGCTTGTGCGAAGCTGATTGCCAATCGTTTGTAAAAGCCTGCACTGAAAGATCAGCTGTGTGCACATCTGCGTGCCTCAAGCTGATAAAGCACACAATGGTGTTTTGCTTAACAGCTGGGAGGATGAGCGAGAAAACATTGCACTCCCCAATCATAAGAAGTTAGTCTGAACTCCCTCTAGCCTGCCTGTCAGTGTGCACCCACGCTGCCTTCACACACACACACACACACACACACACACACACACACACACACACACACACACACACACACACAAGCACATAGTGTGGTCCAAAGCCACACACATGCTGTGCCACTCCCTGCCGAACTACAGACATGAGAGCTCCTCTATACACACACAGCTGCCAATGTGTGTGCGCTCCACTTACTCCCCTGCTCTGTCATCCACTGAGTGGGGAAAAAGTCTTTTTATACCACTGAAACAAAAAGAAGTGAAAATATTCTATCCACGGTCCAGCTATCCAGTGACAACGCTAATCAGAAGGTCCTGCAGCGAGGCTGGATATCGCAGACACATCCATGACAAAACTGCTAGCACTTCATAGAGCTGCTTTCATCATATCGTGTCCTTTAATATATCCTGCTTTGTTATTTGGCCCAAAGTGCAGCTCATAAAAACCACAGGTGAAGTGATTCTTTCCTTTAGTGCAATCCCCAGGCTTTGGCTGCTCAAGCGAGGGAAATATTTTGGGCAGATCACTCAGTTTGATCTCTGCTTTTTTATCATTGAACATCAACAATCTGTAAGGGACATTAAATGTAAAATAGGCTTGTGTTTGTAGGCACGCTGCTATCATACACTATAGAGATATTATCTGGGAAAATATTGAAGACAAAGAATTGGATGTGTATGTGGAATTAGGGAGGTCTGAGGTTAGACAGATTCTTCGAGTAGTATTAAGCCATGCTTGTGTTTGGTAAAGAAGACAGTAAAGAGGGGAGACAAAAAGAAAACAGTGCTTGTACATGGTTATATCTTATTTCTTGGACATACTGCACCTTCCTAGCAACTACATAGGCTATAAAAGAGCTGTACTCTTCAAGTGTTGTAATAAACTTTGCCTGGCCACTTTGTGATGTGATGTTATCATAGATTTTGGTGTGTATAAAGAGGGTTAATCTGAGGCAACACACTCAGACACAGTGTCCCTGAAGCGAGTTGGGAGTGTGAGGCAGATGGTGACGACTGTCCCCTCTTATCAGGTGGCCTCAGGGACAAGGTCACAGCCTGTAGAGCAGGATCGATTAAGACACGCTGTCGTAACTGCACACCAAGACAGATACTGCAGACTGACTGGAGGACCTTCAGGGATTCCAGTGTTCGAGTTCCCATCTAACATGGAGCTTCTCCATCTGCCTCTTGCACGCCAAGGAATCTGATTCTCTCATGCACTCCCTCATATCTTGCATCTTTTCAGCCAAGTCCTCATTCTCAACACCCACGTTCAGACCGCTGAAAATGCAGCAAACATGAACAAGGCAGGGTGGATTTTGCATAGTTTGTTAATGCAAGTGTAAAAAAAAAAAATAATAATGGTCTCATAAAGAGAGGCTTGTGAGTGATGTCACCTAGCCGTACTGATTGGCTTTTCAGAGTGGCATATATGCACTACTACAAGCCTGCTTAATCCAGTCACAATGCACCATATCACACAGCCGCTTTTTCTACTCCCACGCTTTGTTCATCTAATGCCCAAAGTGCTACAAAGAGCTTTGGGATTTGCTTGAAGTGAAGAAACCCCACTGAATTGAGCTGATATCAGCATTAATCGAGCAATACACACATCGGCTCCTATTGCCAGGACACACTGCAAAGCAGCAGATGAGGCTGTAATGGCAAAGTGATGCAACTGATATATCATGCTTTTACTTTGTGAAGTATGCATGTCTGGTTTTAAATATTAAATGAAAATAGATGTGAGAGAAATTTGCAAGATCTATGGAAGCTACATCTGTGAAACAGACTGATTTGGACATGTTAGTAGTTTTTCGCTCACTCTCACGTTCTCTCTTCTTCTGCTCATTCATTTTCATTGCCTTGCCTTGTCATTCTCTCTCAGGAAAAAAGAAAACCTGGTGGTTTAGTTTTGACTTTGATCCACTAGTTTTCTATAAGACAGAACTGTCCTATCGTTTTTGCCTGGCATTCCCGACACAGATAAATAGTTCACGCTAATTCAGAGAACTGCCTTTCAGCACAACGTCAGAACTCCTTCACTTTCCTCTAGTACGTGCGGCCTGATGCCTGATTGGTGAGGCACGAGGCTTTTGCATTTGCAACATGAAATGAGCATGTACACAGTATCTTCACACCTGCAGTCATTTGACTTTCCATTTCATTGCCAGCTTAATTGAATAACCACATGGGAAACAGATGACTTTTTAATTATAGTTAATTCTCTTCTTTCCTCACAGCTGTATGTTTAATTGGAACAGGGCCTCAACAAATGGTAATCTAAAGGTTGACTCCTGCAATTAAATCATTTGCCTGTTGGGTTGGTTGCTAATACAGTGGTTATAAAAAGTCTATACACTCCTGTGGCAGGTTTGTGTGATGTAAAAAAAATTGAAAGCAAGATGAATCATGACAAATCTTTTTTCACCTTTAATGTGACGTACTGTAGCAACTAAAAAAAATAGTCAAGTGAAAACAAATAGAAACATTTTAGAAAAAAAAGAAAAAAACTTTCAATAGGCTGGTTGTACAAGCGTGCACATGCCATAACAAATATGTTATTAAAGCACTTTCTGCTTGTAATATAGCACTTTTTGTCTTTTTGGATAATGATCTAGCAACTTAGCGCATCTTGATTTGCCAATTTTATTCCACTCTTCTTTGCAAAAATGTTTCAGATCTATCAGACTGTTAGCGGATCTCCTGTGCACAGCCTTCTTCCAAGTCATTCCACAGGTTTTCGATAGGATTTAGATAGGAAGGTGAAAATTTTCTTCATCTTCAACTGTCTAACAGAGGCATGCATGTTTTTTTGCCAAAATAGATGGGTATTTAGAGCTAACCATGATTTCCTTTATCTTGACTGGAACCCAGAATAAACCCCATAGCATGATGCTGCCACCACCATGCTTCACTGTGCGTATGGTGTTCTCTGGGTGATCAGCTGTCTAGTTTCTTCACGGTGTTCCTTGTTACATCTAATGATTTGGAAAATCTTTTGCACCCCTTTCCTGATTGATACCTCTCAACAATGAGATCGCACATATGCTTTGTAAGCGCTTTGTGGACCACGGCTTCAGCAGTCAGAAGAAACCAAGAAAATCCGAAAGAAACAACCGATCTTTATTTGAGGTTAATCAGAATTGCTTCACTGATGATGTGACTGATACGCAAGTATCAGATTGGATCATTCTGAGCACAGCCAATTGCTCCTTTATAACAGAGTGCACACACTTTTAACTAGGTTATTGTAAGTTGCTTCTTTTTCTTTTTTTTTTTTCCTAAAATTTGTTTTTCACCTGAATTTTGTTGGCTGCTTCATCACATTAAAGGTGAAAAAATATCTGACATGATTTATTTTGGTTTCATTTTTTCCATCCTGCAATTTTGACAGGGGTGTGCAGACTTTTTATATCCGCTGTATAATGCTCTTAAAACAAGATTATTTGTCGTCAGAGGAACTATATCAGCATTTCTAAGCGTTGATATGTGCTCCTCTAAATAAAATGCTTTCTCCAAGCTGTGCTGAAAAAGGTCAAGTTAAAGCAAAATTACTTTATCCACATGCCTAAATACAGCTCTAACTTTAAAAACACTTCTCTAAAAAGGCAACACACTGATTACATGCCAGGCTGCATAAAAATCTGATACACTATCCCTCACTGATTTTGTCTACACACAATTTTGGAAAAAAAAACGTATATGGATTTCAGTAGGAAAGTAGATAAGAGCAATGTAATATTCCTCACAACTTTGCAATACAAGCCGGAAAATGCAATGCGGCATGACTTAATTCCCCGTTTCCTATTGATGGAGGCATAACTTCACAGTGAGTGACAGCGCAGCCAAAGTGTTCAATTACAGAACCAACCACTGTCAGCACTTTTTGAATGAGCAAAAATATTTACAGCACCCACAAAATAACTGTCTGATCCAGATCAGTCAACAGAATCAATTCCTCTTCATCTCAGGGGAACTACCAGGTTGGGTTTAAAAAGTTTTTAAACTTAACTTGATATGCAGCTAGGTAAGCCATGCCATTAAATCCTTTTCCTTACATGGTAATGAGATTACAATGAGAAAAATGAAAATGGCTTCCAAATCGATTCTGATAGCGTGAAAAAAACCTTTCACTGGCATAAACAAATAACGTCTGCAGCACAACGTTCAGTTCGGAGGCTTTAGTGAACGCATCGCCATGGAGATATACGAGATGTCCACCAGCAGGCTACATTGACGCCAACTGAATTTACCTCTAATCCTCATTGAATCACAGATAATTATATCTCTTTAAAGCCAGCCACCATGCTCAATTAAGGCTCCAGTGAAGGAAGCAATCTTAATTGCTATAGAAAACAGTGCATTATTAGAAGGGGGTAATTAACCTTCCTCCAGCACGGGCACTTAAGTACTGTGTAAAAGTTGTCTGCTCGCTACCGGTAATGCCCATCACCTGTCAGTCATCCCATGAACACAGACGGGCTCATCAGCCACGAATTAGCATAGCCTTGTCTGCTTAATAACCTCCGACTGCACAGCAGAACAGACATTCACTTACAGATACATGAAACACATTCACAGGCCAATTTCAGCACTGGGTATTAAATTTACACATACGTATGCCATGCTGGATGGCAGCGAGATGCCTGTGAGGAAAAGTAAGCTGTAAGAACACGCAGGATTTATTCCACAGGTTCATGTCATCATCAGCCAGCTCTAAATGCTTTACCCACAGAAGTACCATTCACTGTCTACATGCACCAAAGACCAAAATCAAACGCTGGGAAGCTCGTCAGAGCTGCACGCGTCGAACAGGTGCACGCTGCTGTTTCAGTCATCTGGGTGATAATGAGTGAGAAGATCAATCGTGTCGACGAAGGTGATGAAGGAGAAGCTCTACACATGCAAAAGGCTGAAAGTTTTCTGCTTCAGGAGACGCTTTCTGTCTGAAGGTGAAATGAGGTGTGCTAACGAGAGGAGTTTCAGACAGCCGAAGCTTTTTAAACTGCACATCCAACAGCTGTTTAAACACGTAGCCCAACTGGTTTTCTCTGAGAAGTGCTTCCCAGGGGCGAAACCGGTTTAGAGAGAGAAGATAAAGTCTCTTTATTTAAAGTTTACAGAGCAGTAGAGGCTGGCAAGTAGCCATATCACGGTGTTTCCAAATAGTCACACATTAGGGTTGTTGTTATGAACAAAAAGGGCATATTTCCAATATTTTGTTACACACTGGAATTGCAGTGGTCCTCACAACATTGATGTGTAATTAACCCAATGATGTATCAAAGATTGGCCTGCATTATTACTATGTCACCCCCTGCTTTGGACACAATATGACAACTATACCTATCTTACCTGTCTCTATAATACTGCATACATAAGCATTACACTTTATAGAACTGCAACTGTATCTGTGCTATGCATACATTTTAATATTTTCAATATTTATTTTACTTACACTTTACTTTACTTAAATGTTCTCCCTGCGCTTCGGGGGTTTCCTCTGGGTGCTCCAGTTTCCTCTCCAGTCCAAAGACATGTATTGTAGGCTGATTAGCAGCTCTAAATTGTCCAGTAGCGTGTGTGTGTGTGTGTGTGTGTGTGTGTGTGTGTGTGTGTGTGTGTGTGTGTGTGTGTGTGTGATTGTGCCCTGTGATGGGTTGGCACCCCATCCAGGGTGTCCCCTGCCTTGTGCCCCAAGTCCCCTGGGATAGCCTCCAGGCTCCCTGCAACCCTGTGTAGGATAAGCAGTACAGAAGATGGATCTTTAGTTTATTTTTTACTTTAATTCTTATGCGTATTTGTGTCTTGTCTTTAAAGTATGCTGCTGGAATGCTCTAATTTCCCCTTGGGATCAATAAAGTGTTATCTTTATCAAAGCGCACACATAAAATGTATCTGTAACCACTACGATTAAATTGCTTGTTCTGCAATATCAGAAGATGACCAATATTGCAATGAATACCAAACAATATATTGTACAGCCCTATATACAAGTCCAATAAAATACTACAAAGCTACAAAAATAATGCTAAATCCTCGAGCAAAATATCTCTCAGATATGCACATTTAATTTGTGTATTAAACGTGAATTTACATGTGTGTCACTTAATAATAAAAGGCAATTAAATACACTTCACTAACGTCAACATCTGTCTAACAACTTGGAGAGATGAGAGTCCTCCATACGGCTCTTTAGTAGTGAAGCATTTAATCAGTAATGGGAACTGCTCAGCTTTGCTTAAAGTCTAAATGGGTCTTGCACTGACACAGACATAATGCTATATAGAGGGTGCCAGCTCCATCCCAATCAACACACTAAATTACACACACACACACACACACACACACACACACACACACACACACACACACACACACACACACACGCGCACTACACTCACTGTTCCCACTACTGTTCTATTTTGTTGAATTAAAACTGATATATTACAGCAATTATCACCACCAAGATTGTGTGAGACTGGGTGTTTGGGCACATCCTGACATGCTTTTTAGTCACTGCTTTGTCACCCAAAAAGTTTCAACGTCTCAAGAACTATGCCGTATTAAAACCCCACTGCACAAATCAACAGACGACATCCTGCCTAAACCCCTACATCATGCTGTGCCTATGTATTCAAATGCCAACATAATCTACAAACCACATCAGATAAATGTAGGGAAAAGGGCATAGTTTTATTGAAGGCAAGGCTCCCTGGATTTCCTGCCACTCCGATAACATAGCACATTCAATCCTAGGATTAATGCTCAGTGTTGAAATTAAAACAGAGACTTCAAAAAAAAAATCCCCAAAGAATACCAAACACTGGGCATGAAATATATTCTATATAAAATGTTTCCTGGGGAAAAATGCATATATATTTATGTATGTGTATGTGTGTGTTGAAGAATGTGTGTGTATGTGTATATATATATATATATACACACACACACACACACACACACACGCATACATCAGTTTGTTCCATTTGACCAGACCAACTAAGAAACGCAAAATCTCGAGCGAGCTCTGCAAGGAGTCGCAGGTGTTCCCAGCAGCCCGGCTCTTCCCGACCAGCAGCACTTTTTTTTTAACCAGAAAAATGCCCATGCTATGCAGCAACTGATGAAAAGCAGATGAGAGATTTACCCGCACACTCCGCTGTTTTTTGATGTCTATCAAATCATATTTATTCACCTGGCATTCATGCTAGGTACGAAAAGCTTGCTTTCCACAACAAAAAGTAGGCATCACGGCTAAAGCTACAAGCTGTACCAATGAAGCTTATTCAAGGACAAATACCTCTAGATAGAGAGGCAGCACAGGTATGGAAATATTATGCCATGGGAAAGGGAAGTATTCACTAGAAAGGCTAGATGTCATCCTCTAGAGATCTAATCCCCTTCAACTGAATGTAACTTAAAAGAACCACAAAAGTCCACCAGGAATATCTGAAAGTTTGCTATGCGAGTTACAAAAAAGGGGACCAAGACTGCAGGTCTTCTACTATTTCAGTGACAGTTAAATAAAGCCTCTGAACAACAGTGGAACAATATACTAGCTATTTAATATGATTCATTTCTATTTCAACCTGCTGTCTCCTAAATAGTACTATAGAACTCACTCATGCGCGCACACACACACACACACACACACACACACACACACACACACACACACACACACACACGAGGCAATCTGTGTAAACAAATCTAAATAAATTAAACAAGTAAACAAAAGATATACTATATATATTTCATATATATGTAGTCCACTTTTAGATATAGTTTCAATATATTTTTTTTTTATTTCTATGATTATGGTTAGTTAACACTCTCTCACTCACTCACTCACACTCACTTTCTGTAATCGCTTAGCCTGGTCAAACTCCACACAGGCAGTAACAGGGGACCCTGGAGCTGTGATACAGCAGGGCCTAAATCATGTCATTATTAATATTATTAACATATATTAACATGGTAGTATCAGTGCGTTCACATTAGTTCACACAAAACAGAAAAAGGCAGCACCCATGGACCAAAAATAAACTCTGAGGCTAAATATGCAAGTCCTCTCCATTAAACAAAGAGTGTTAATTACAAGAGACAGGACAATCCAGACAAAAAACAAAGCCATTGAATATCCACAATGTCAGCAACAAATTCAGGCCCCTGGCAACTTGGTTCACAAATGCAGGTGATTGTGACTCATCTGGCACTAAACAGTGCTATGGATCTGAAACAGCTTTTATAGCAGCAAAGTTCCTTGATAGTTCAATAACTGTTCAGTTGGTTAAACTCTCATTAGAGGTTCAGATAAACAATGGATGGGAGATCCAAGAGTGTGAAAAATGTCTCTCAACTGGAACTGAAGGGAAAACGCTAATTGCACGTTTGAAACCAACCAAAAGCCTAATGCGCCAATTCAAGTCACATCAATACTTCACAAAATTGCCTTTTTTGACATGAAATCAATTTTCGCTGCCATTTACAAACTACTCAAAATCCATTTTTAGTGTGACTCATAAAGTGCCTTCCATTTAAAAGTGTTCCTAATTGGACAGCTAATATGGATTTGAACAAAGACATTATTTATTAGACAGAAGTCTCAAACATTTGTTTATTGAAATATCAGTAAATGAATATACATATATATCGAGTAACCCATTCACCAAACAGCTTCTGAATACACCAGAGAAACTGAATCATATACAAAAGTCATAGAAGTGTTATACATCAAATCTAATCCAGATTTAGGACAGAGTCTCAGAAGCCCACTCTTTCAAGCGTTGCCAGTTATCAGATTCCTGTTTGGATGCAGATGAGTCACAGGCAAAGTTGAGATAATGTTAAGGGATTTCTGAATCTTCAGGTGTAGTCTCAGGTGTTGGCAGAGAATATCACTGGGAACATGGCTTCAGGAAACAATTCTTGGGGACCTTGGCTAAGGTATAGTATGGCACAGGAATTTCAGAGGGATCAGCATGGAAGGCATAGCTTTCTCATCGACAAAAGAAGAGCACACTTGGGTTGAACGAACAGTCACAGGGTTAGTCTGGTAGAACAGAGAACAGATAGAAAAGGTGTCAGGATAAGTAGGTGTCATGAACCATCAGCCTTTAAAAACTTAGAATAAAAGGGCTCCCTAATGGTGGTACAGCAGTAAAGCGTTTGCCCTATCAGTCAAGCCAAGAGAGCAAAATTGGCCATGTTTTCTCAGTGGGAGGGATGACATGCTCTCTCCTATGGCAATCACAGCAACACTAGCCAACTGTAGGGCTCTGTGAGCTAATGTATGCTGAAGAGTCAGCTAGCACTCCTCCAAATGTGTTACGCTGCCCTCTGATGCAGCATGAGCAGCAGTTCAAAAATGTGGTTGGCTGAATTCACATGCCTTCACCATCCTTGGGTGGTACCTGTCATGTGATAGGGAAAACCTGGGAATTGGGAATTAGAGAGGTGAAGTGGTAGGTGACCAACTTGGGGAGAAAATGGGGAAAGAAAAAGAAACCTTGAATGAGAGGGTCAAATTTCAGTTAGATTGTACAAAATTGTACAAAGACAAAGTGTAGGCACTGTGATCTCTTCTCACTCGTTGCTTAAAAATATCTAGAGGACTGTCCAGTCTGGATGGGAGTCCTAACCTCAGTTGGGCTCCTGGTTGGACAGAACCAATCTTAGAGCCCAGACTTGGATACCATTCTGTCTCATACTGGATGACTGAACATTAGCCTCAGCTGGGTAGAAAATACAATGAGAATATTACAAATGGGGTCATGTTGATCCCAGCGGACTCTTGGAGTATGCTACCAGCCAATGCCTGATCAGAGAGCATCAAGGTAGATGGTAAAAGAGGCCTTAAAACGTTGTGAAAAATAAAGAGGCTTGCTTTATAACGGGACAGCCTGGCTCAAAATGCAACAGCATGGAGGGTGTGTGGTCAGTCTCAGTACAGAATAGCTCAAGGCAGGTTTTGTGGTGTGATGAGTACAGGAAAAATCTGTTTTTGTTTTTCTTTTTTGTTGTTCATGTATCTGACACCTACTAGTCTGGCAATACTGATCCACTGCTTTATGTGTAAGTGCAATATGACAGAGAAAAAATAGAGCTGTTTCATCGATTATCTTAAACAATAGCCGAATTCAAAACGCAAACCTCAAACGCCCAAGTCAATTTTTAGCATAATGACAACAAAGGCTTTTGTAGAGGAAAATATTATATGCTTTAATTAGAAGCATGCTCAAAGGGAACTCAAGAGGACTTCCACTAAAGCATAAAATATCTTCTGTTGAGAGTTATTGAAATTCATACCGTATAATTTAGACAACCTTTTTATGTACAGTTTATGCCCTAATAAAACTTACACTCATTCAGAATAACCTCTGAATTCATGCTATATGTTATTTCAAAACAGGTCAAGTATTCTTTTACTTCTTCACACATTTGTGGAACTGTGGAAATGTGGAACAATTATAGTCCTCTGCCGTATTTTATACTGAAATGTTAGGCCTTGAGGGAGTGGGAACACTTCATTATTTCTTGGACTGAAGTGTACATATGTGCAGCAAGCAAAAGAGAAATCATAAAGGATTCACTTTAAATAGCTATTTAAAAAAATATTTTGTAACAAGTTGCATTTATTGCACTCATGGATGATTGTAATTAACGGTATGTTATAGAGTTTATTAAATTTTTTTTTTTTTTGGTATTTAATTATGTAATAAGTGCAAGGTTTCCTTGACTAGTTTTTCTCATTCTATCATATCCTTATAGTGATAAAATAAAGTGCTATTTATCTACAACTATAAAACCTATTTATATGATAATTATCGTAATATTTACATGAGATTATTATATTATTACCTATATCTCAGTGAAGCTCCTTTGGAGCTCTGAGAACAGCCATGTACTAACTAAAATTAGCTTAGGCTTTGGTATTTTGTTAAGGTTTACTAATGTCGTTGGTAGTCTAATTACACTTTCCATAAAAACAGGAACTTAATTTCTTTAGACATCCAAAAACGCAAGCATTGTGTCAACATTTACCCATCACACAGAGCCTTGAGCCAAATCCTTTTCCCTTCATCTCTACAAGTACTAATGAAATTAGCTGTACAGGTGAACATGAGAATGGAAAAATATTACAAAGGGAAGCTGTCTACTTTTTCATACAGCTCCTACATTAAGCCTTTGGTTTGGGGTGTTGGGGTGTTGGGGTGGGGGGGGGGGGTATGGAAGGGGGATGATTTTCCCACCTGTCTTTCAGCTCCACTGGGTCAAAAATTGAAATCCAGCAGTGCAGATGGATCTTAAATTGGAAGTAACTTTACAGATGGAAAAGATGAAAACCTAGTTTAGAGAGTTCTGAAAGCTCTTGACAAGTGAGGGAATCAAATTAACCTCGGTGCCAGGTTCGGAGCAGGAATCAGCTTTAGCTGCTCATCGAGTTGTCTCCTTGTGACTTGTTGAAGTCCTGTGAAATTGTGTAATGATAAATTAACTGGGCTTTAATGGCCTTGGATCCCCCACCCTGAATGAGCTGCCTCAAGAATGGACTGTTACTAAATGAACTTGGTCTTGGTTATACTATATTGATGGCTTAAAAGGCTTTTCAAAAACTGTCATTTACATCGTACTCCAATTCATACTTCATGTGAAGTAGAGCTCGGATTTTGAAGGCATTCAGACATTTGAACGCATAGAATCCATCAAAGTTCGATTTCACTTCGGAATGTATCTCTTAGCATTAACCATATTTAAAGTAAAAGACGTCTCATTCAAGTAGCACTCAATATTGGATCCTGAATATTAGAAATCACAGAGCAGGTGCAGCAAGGAATACATGAATACATTTGACTGAATTCCAAGGGCTTAATTTTGCACCCAGGGCAAATGGGGGAAATTTACTTCATCTTGATTGGTGGAGCTACTTTTCAATCAGGCAGAATTTGGCTACCACTGGCATGTTCTGCCCTCCTCACTCCTCACAAGCTTGCAGCTTGAGTGCTGTGAGTGCATTTTTTTCTGTTCCTTCTATGCCTGACATATTTTCTTAATCTGTGAACCCCATCTGTTTGCCAGGACTGGGCATGAGTCAAGCAAGTATAAGTGATAACAGGAAAATGCTTGAGTGATACATTTGGCATGTGTCACTAATAAGCATTAAATATGGTGTCACAGATGCAAAACACTTTAAATGGTACATAGCAACACAAAATGTATGACTTATAGCACACACAGCCTGTGACAATTGCAAACTACTCCTTTAGCCACCACAACAGGCAGCTTAATCACACTGCATATTCCTAGTGCCTAGTGTAGCTCTTATACTGTTACCATTCTACTGTAAAGGAAGGAGCATTCTCAGTGGGTTGCATCTAGAAACTATAACAAATAACATATTAATTTTCATAATTTTCATTTTCACCTTACAGATTAATTCAGTTTTGTAAATGACCATTCGGATACATGATGACAATTGAGAAAAACATTAATATTTATAATAATATTATAACTATAATATTATAAGCAAACAGTGTATCCAAAGGCCAACTAGCTTAATTTCTTTCCGGATGTTTTTCCAAAACACACAGTTTTCATAGAGCCTGACAAACATTTTCACCAAGGGGCTTATTGCTTGTTGCACCACATGAATGAGCTCTTCAAGGCCCCAACTACACTATGTAGCAATAACACAATTAGTCCGGCTCGGCACTGTCACAACACATTCTGCTTCTGCATGATATGAATGCTTGTGGAGGCAGTGTGGGAGGAGTGGAGAGAGAGAGAGAGAGAGAGAGAGAGAGAGAGAGAAAGAGAGAGAGAGAGAGAGAGAGAGAGAGAGACAGTTGCTGTGAGTTCTGCACTCCAGCAGCTGGAGACTTCAATCACAGGATGAAAGCCAAGCTGCTCTTGATCAATCACACTGTATTATACCTGGATAGTGGATGATCATGGGGTTTAACTTGGCAATAACAACAATTAGTCTGAATACGTCTGACAAGTCTGGGTACTCTTGTGTGCCAAAACTGCTGTTGTAGTTACAGCCCAGTTAAAACCATTAGCTTTAAAAACAAACCATGTAACAATCAAAACCTTCCATTCGTGGCCAAATTGAATATATTTAGAGACTTAATGTAACAAAGAGAACAGATTGTGTTGAGTCGTGGCATGGATAATTACTGTAATGTGCAAGTCACATATGAGCGCATGTGGAACCTATTTGCAGCAACTAACAATCGAACAGGTGACATTCATTAAATAGTCAAATCAGGAATTTGGTTCACTTTTTAAGTTCCTATAAATACAAGTTTTGTGAGAAGCAGAAATGAACACACTGCTATTTTCTGTTAAAGTCAGAAATCTTTTGGTTCTCAAGGCAGGTAGCAGCTCTATGTGCTGTTCTCAGCATCTTAACAGACAGAAAGGCAATAAACTTCCACACCAACATAATCCTGAGTTCTGCTTTTATTTGATTCTGTATCTGATTGAAATACACCAGAATTGTTTTGTGAAGAACGGCAGAAACGCTCTATCGGCCAACTTCACCAAAGTGTCTTTCCTGAAAATTATGAAGTCGTCCCACCAGACAATTTGATTCCAAAGGTATGGCCCTAGATGCTTATGCTTTTGACTAATGGTTTTCTGAAGACTACCCGGCCATATACATCCGTTGGAGTCGGAATATAATATAATATCGTGTTAATTAGTAATTAATAACCTCTTAATTAGTATATGTAACACTTATGTACCCTGTGCACATATGTGTGGGTTTAAGAGAGAGTCTGGAATGTGAGGGTGCTATGTTATTTGTGCCATAATACAAGTACTGGTGAATCAATACTGATTTTTAGTTTAAGCATTGATAGACAACAAACTTTATATGCATGGTGGAAAATCCAAATAAAAATAATGTCATTTACGTATGTAACTGTGGTTCTGTGAATCCCAGATAACCAACAGGTGTGATCAGAATCACCTGGAAACTTTTTTTTATTTTGTTTTGCAAACAAAACCACAAAGTGACAAGTGAAGCAATACTGCTGGCATACAGCCATCTTCCCTGGAAACTTCTCATCAAGCTCTTGCCAGGTCAGTGCTGGTTTCGATTGACAAGAAAGCCTGGCAGTTATCTGGGATTCACAGAGCCACAATTACATATGTAAGTAGCTTTGTTCCACCCCTGCTGGCTGTTGACAATCACCTCAATAACATATGCCACAATGTCACGAGGAAGGGACCCATCTTAGGACTCACTGGAAAGATAGGGAGACATTAACCTTGTAGAACCTGGAAAGTGACACATGCCTCCAAGACGCCTGGAGATACTACTTATAGAGTGGCATGTCAGGGTAGGGGCTGGGCATCCAGCCTGCTTATAGGTCATGGTGATAACACCCACTACCAAGTGGGCGAATCTCTGTTTAGGCAAGGGAGTCACTTGTGACTTTCCTCCATAACGGACAAACAATTGGTCTGAGGATTGGATGGCAGCCATTTGGTATAAGTAGACCATAGGGTGCACACTGTACCCAAC
This sequence comes from Pangasius djambal, assembly GCA_022985145.1. Lineage (NCBI taxonomy): Eukaryota > Metazoa > Chordata > Actinopteri > Siluriformes > Pangasiidae > Pangasius > Pangasius djambal. The sequence goes on from CM040997.1 coordinate 15,033,003, forward strand.
AGAGAATGCTCTGGGTCTCTACTTGGCTTGATTCAGTCTCTTTCTTGGCATTAAGTCAAAATTGTTTAAAGTAAGTGTCAGGTAGGTGTCAATGGTATGCCTTGCTTTACTCCTGTTTGTAGTTTTCAGGGACAGGATATCAAGGCATAACCCAACTCGAAGAGATGTCCAGCATGTGGACTACAAGTAATTTCCCGTTTATTTGCAAACTGTTCTCATGGCACCATCCAAAGTGGACCTACGACATGCACTCAAAAGTTTCTTTGCTTAGTGTAAAGTGCCTCCAAGTTCAAGGTCATGGATCTATCCTTGAAAAGAGTGAGATGCTCCCTTCAGATATGGGGAGAGACCTTGCCCATGGTGGACAAGCCAAAAAAGGAGGATGAGATTGAGGATTGTATTAGGTCTGAGGAAGCAGTGTTACACCCATGGTACCGATCTGTGGTAGTGAAGCAGCTCTCTCTTTTACAATTTATCTACGTCTCTTCCTCACCAATGGACATGAGCTGTTGGTAATGACTGATAGAATAAGGTCACAAGCAGACGCAGTGAAAATGAATGAATGTAGCTTATATAGGCTGGTAAGGAGGGACCATAAGGTACTCCAGCACATGGAGAACATGGGACTCTTGGGGAATCATGGCAAATGGAGCCGTCATCACTTATTTGATGTTACAGTGCCCACCTTTAGCTTCCTGAGCAAACACTGGCTGCACAATCTCAAGTCATGCAGCACTGGCTCATGTAATCACACAGCTAACTTAAAACAGTATGCACAATGGTAGAGGGAAAAAGCCACTCAAACACACTAGCATGTATAATGTCACAAGCTCCCTAGTAGGCCAGACAGCAGTGGAAAAACACTGAGGAAGAACTGGCTGGTAGGGAGAACGAGTGCTGAAATCAAGGGCAACTCCAAACCCCAGGTTTAGCAGCAGAATAAACTCTGAACCCAGTGGAGACATAAGGGGAAAAGGAGGCAACTCAACTCCAGCCCCAGTATGCACCTTAGCAGAATCCAGCTGACATAGCAGGTTCAGGGAGAGTGTACAGTATATAATGAGGGAGATCCACTCATTCATGCTAGGAGCATGCATACACAGGCCCACTGGACAGCTAAACAGCTGGGGATGCGAATGCTCAGAGGTGAATGTTCAGAGGAAAGACGCCAAACTCAGCAGAGAGTGAGGGGATGAGTGCCACTACTGAGCAACACCACAGAGCAATAATGAGGGAAACCAACTCCAGCCAGCAGGTGCCACAGAGGTCATCAGCCTCTTTTCTCCAGAAAGGGCACTAAAATGTAAGAAAAAAATGCACCAGTTTTGGAGGACAGGATACCTGTAGCTCCATATGGTCTACATGTGGTCTGAAATGTACAAAGCAAGAAGATGAAAGGGAAAGTTGGCTGTCTGACAGCAGTATTTATTGCAAATACTGCATCATACATCACTTCTTGACTTTGTTAAAAGGATTCAGCATGCATGCACACACGCACAAGAAGGTATCCAGGTGATTCTCACTGCCCCGGCAGTCAGAATAGGTGAAACAGAAACTGAACGCTTGCCTCATGGGAATGTTTCCCATGTCAACATGTTTGCTAGGAATTCAACTTGCATTCAGATTAGCCATTTATTTACGAACCCTCCCTTGTTGGTAGTGTTACCAGTAATCTGATTCTGGTTGTAATTAAAAGTAGTAAGAAAAAGGTACAAAAGATGTGCTTGCAAATTAAATAATAGCTTTGCTAGCAACTATTGTCTCCCAAATGGTGAGTTGTAGCAGGTTCCATGTCTGATGCTAACCAACAACAAACAATAAATTAGTCTTAAGCTGAAATACAATATCTAAGTAATTTCTGAAAAGACACAGGTAAGAACATGCTTCCCTTTCACATGGTGGACGGTGACAAGTTCATCAAAAATCTGGGGCCCATGTATATCTTACTAAGTTGGACTTTCTTCACATAAAAAAAAACATGGAAATACATGAAATTGAGAAAAAAAAAAAACATAAGCGGAGATCCAATTTGCATGTATAGACCGTCTAGCACTATATTAGTGAGGACTGGATGCTAATGAGTAAAGGCTTGCAAACCTCACACTTCCTCACCGGGAAATTTACCACAGTGCTTTTGCTAGCCTTCTAAAGATGTTATCCAGTTTCCTGAAATCACAAGAAACTCGCTGCCCAGTGAGTTCCTTGCCTTAATGTGCAAAATACACTGTAAATACAGCACATTCCACATTCCACAGAGCAATTTAAAACTAAACAGTCCAATCCCAAGCAATATATATACAGAGGTATGCTCACAAACTGCCAGCAATACAGTTGTGTTGCATATAAACAACAATATATGTATTTATTATTAGTAAACAAATGTACAATAAATGTATCTTTTATATGAAAAAAAGAACATTTTTGTAAAAATAATTAACACTAAAAAGTGTAAGACAAAGAAATCTGTATTTTTTTATTATACTATTTAAAAATCAGTTACTTCCAGCCAGTTTGTTTTATACAATTATTTTAAAAAAAATGAATTAAAAAAAATCACGATTTCCACAATATCTCATAAAATTATATTGTGACATATTATAGTGTTATACCACCCAGCTCTAGTATGTAGTACTATTACAGAGGAAGAAGAGTTTCTTAAACTCTTTTAATAAATTTTGCCAAACACTGTGATATATTTGGAAATTACCGTAATATTGAATTTTACGAGTATAACCCAGTACTGGCTGGGGTTTTCAGAACAGCAGCATGAACTTAACATAACGTAACATTAAAAAAAATTGAAAGGCTGAAATACGAAATGATTCCATTGGTTTAATGACGCTGTCAGTGAAGCACGGTGACTGTAACATGCAGCTGGAGTGTAATACTGCAGCATACTATTCATATTCCTGTATTATGGCTAGGATGTGTCATATATCACAAGCAGAAGAAAAAAAAACATTATGAGTGCCAGTCATATCAGCAATCAGCTGCTGATTCACTCGGGGTGAATGTGAATCATCCCCAGAATGGTACATGCATCTCCATTCGGTTTGATAAATCTGCTTGTCGATAGCAACAGAGTGCCATCCCTTTTTTTCTCGTTTTCTTTCTGTCACTTCACTTCACTCCCACTTTCAACCCTCCCAAAAGTCTTGCCACAGCCTACTCTATAACAAGCACTGAACTGAACACTACCAAAATCTCCTGCAGCCTAATACTACATGAGTCCTGAGGTTAATTACTATCAATACTGTCCTATCTTCTTCCTCCGAACAGTACTGATGATGACCCGCCATCAAAAAAGCCACAAAGGAGCTCACTGTTACAGTATAGCACCAGATATATTTAAAAAAAATTCTTTTCTGAATCAATAATTAGATCTGAAATAGGCTTTCCAGCACTGCCACTACAAGCTCCAAATTACACAGGGCAGTGAGTCAGAAAGGCTCTTTGTTATACTGAGGGATAAACTGACCATGGAATCTCTGTACCACCCAAAACCCCAAACTGTAAAGCCAAGACCCAAACACGAGGAAGCTATGAGACTCGCTCAGTTGTCAGGAATCCTAAAATAAGATCGAGGCGGAAAAACAATGGCTGGAAAAGTCCTACAGCACATGCTAGCCTCTCTATTAGCAGAGTCAATGTCTTCACGTTTAATCAATTTACAAAAAGTCTGAATGGTGATTTTTTTTTTTTTTTAAATATATGTAATTAATTCACTAACAGTACATTTATACCATCTTGGTACTAATTAATTCTGCACGGATTTAATTATCAGTCATTAAGGCCGAGTCGTAGGGTATTCAAATAAGCTCTACTACTGTAGGATGTCTCTTAACTGTAAGCCTGAAATAATATACTTCTGAATTCGAAAATATACAACTTTGCTGGGATTTTGCTGAAACAACGTTCTCTGAGATCAAAGTCCAGTTAAACAGCATTTAAAATAATGCATGTCACAGGAGAATACAACCTCATCTGATAAAGTAGAAGGAAAAGCTTGAAATGGCTCAGAGAGCACAAATATATTGGATTTCTAATACCAAAACATCTTTGCAGAGCTCTTCACACTCACTCACTCACACACACACACACACACACACACACACACACACACACACACACACACACACACACACACACTCACATTGTCCTTCTCTCTGTCTCTCTCCGCCTCTGTCTTTCTCTCTTTGTCTCATACACACACATATACACACCCATCAAGACTTCAGAGAATGAATTGATTAGTTCAGCCATCTCTACTTAGATTGTCTTTCTGCATGCAGAGATAGAGTGACATGAAAAGCCACATCAAATCTAACGACTGCATAGCCTGTTATTTGTCAGTCCCATGGTCTGAAACTGTGAGCCTGTGCTATACACTGAAGAAGGTAAGTGGTGTGAAATCCAAGATCAAAACATATCCAGAAATACTCCCTTCCTTTCCCTGAGGGAGCGGGACAGACCTGACTAGAGTTTCGTGCCTCTCCTCTGGGGTATTTGTGTAAAGATGTAGATTAGAAAGATTACGAGGAATGAACGCTTCCCTTGATTTTCGAATTAATGTCTTCTGCATGGAAATTACCTCGCTTATTTGATGTTATTTCCATTCAAATGACTATCTTTTTTTTTTTTCTTTTAATCAGACAATTTTATATCAGTGTTAAGATAAGATGCCTTTATTGTCAAAAAAAAGGCAAAGCACCACTAATAGATGAAGCCAAGAAGATTTAATGACTACAACTTAAGCATTTTGATAATTATATGAAAATTGCATGAGGCACTTCAGAATCAAAGCCACCCGAGCGACAACAGCTCCTAGGGGATGTAAGTGTCCGGAGTCCATCTGTTAGGCCTGAGCAATGGAGGAAAAAAAAAAAAAAAGTCTAGAATGCATAATGTACCTGCCTGTGGTCACGTTCTATGTGCTAGGAAGCGTGATCCAATCAGGTGTAATTGCTCTCATTAGAGCGAGAACAATACTGTTAATAGAACCTGTTTGTGAGATTAGCATCTAGTTGTTCCTTCCTGACCACCACAGCACCACCTTTTGCAGTGAAATACAAAGTCTAATTGATTGCACTGTGTTTCCTTATAGACAAATTTGTTCATATTAGAAAAAAATGTTTATTATTAAAAGTGAGCATTTTCACTGCATCTTTTTTTTTTTTATCTAATATTACTTTCATTCTCAGTCCTCCGTGCATACCACAAAGCTGCTATTTTTGCTTTTTTTTTTTTTTTTTGCTTGTATAGTAATAATCTTGAGGTTTATTTCAAGGTCTGTGAAGGTATGCACCATCTGGCAAGCGATGCCTATTTCCAGCATTAACACTTATTCTTTCCAACAGAGGTGCCAGAGCCTTATTAAGTGTTTCCTTCTGTAAGAGCCGGAGATTTAACAGAAGAATAAACATACTGCCATTTTTGCTGACGTGCTGATGTCTAACGCCTTTAACACCCTTAACACAGTCTTTGCTCTTTTGCTATCCAGTGACAAGCAACATAGAAGAGCCAGAAAACACCTGTTGTAGGATGACACGCGGGAAACCACGAATCAGCGACACTGTCCTGTCAAACTGCATCCAGAATTTATTACAAAAATCCAGCGAGGCGGGGGATTGTGGCTTAGTGAGATATATAAGAACTCAATCTGATCTAGTGCAGCCTGAGAAAGACATGTACCGAGCAGCTCAGTGCGACGTTAAAGGAAGGTCACCTGGCCTGTAACAACGAGGCTGTAAGAGGATCGTTCTGTTTTACGGCGCCACAATTACAAATGAAAAAGTACTACACATTTCCGATCTACAATTTATGAAATGTATATGAATGAATAAATATACAGGATGACCTTGTTTATGAGTCTTCTCCTCAGTTAGAAAATCAGCATTCATTCAGAAAGCCATGGAAAGCAGCGTTATAAAGCAATAGCATGCAGAGCAACGTTGAAGAGCCGAGAAGGTAACTTTCGCAACTGAAGTTGTAATGACACAAGGGCATTTGTATTCACGGAACAGTGGAGGCATAAGCCAAGCATTATGAGGCTTTCTTGGCCCAGAAAATTGGTGCAGATGTGATACCACAGATTAAAAAGCCAAAAGCTGCTTCTGAACAGACGATTCTGACAGTAGTCTGACCAGAATGTTAAATGTTTCAGTGCAAGTTCCGACTTCACAGTGATCCACGGCGCCTGAAGCCATGCCTCACAGCATAGAGCAATTAGAGGAGCCATGCCTCTTAGGGAATAAGGGCAAAAAAAAAAAAAAAAATCAAGCAGCATCCTGCGCCAGCTTGACCTATTCTCATCCAATAAACTGTATACTCTATCCTATTTCAGAACGAATGCTAGGGAATATTAAAGCAGTATTATTAATAGATCATTTTCCAACATATAATACAAACGAATACGGGATTAAATAATGAATTCAATTTCTACAGACATACTAATTAAATACATAAGCACGGGCCTAAGATTTCTATGTGTAATGTTAAATCCCTGTCAAAACAGTGAGTCTGATTTCCTCAGGTTTAAACTGAAATTCAGGTGTGTGTATGTGTGTGTTTTCTTAAAGGGCACGGTGCATAAAGTTACTGTAGGTGTCCCTGGGGAAATCAAGGCTATTGAAACAGTTTCAAATAGTTCAAGTCAGCCATGTCCAAGTCAGGAGGACAAAGAATAGAGCTTATCCATGGTTCAGGCTACCTCGTGCCAATCAGGATAAATGCATTCACCATAGTCCGGAACTATTCCTTTCTAATACACATGATACCATGCCACGTATTTTTGGTTTAAATTGTTTCCGATATTAAAGGACGCAGAACAAAAAGTGTCGTTACCACCCCGTTACACCAAACTAAGCCATGATGTAACTATGACAACACTGCTCCCAAAAACATCGATTTGCATGCTGTTAAATCTGCACTGCAGACGCCAGCAATGCAAATGTTTTGTGGCAGTTTAAAAAAAAAAAACTCCACGATGTTGAACATACAATCTCAGCAGATATCGTTTTTGACCTGAAGTTTGTTATGGCAGAGACTCAACAGGCGTGAACATGGTATTAGCATGAATGTTTTAGAACTTTGTTTGTTCGAGCTGAGCGTGCAAATGAGGTGGTGAGAGCGCCGGAGCTGGAGTAAATGACTAAAGCACTGCTGCATCGCTCTGGCTCTCTTTAGGTAGAGATGAAGCAAAGGGCTTAATCCCGCCGGCACCAGCATCAGCAGGTAGACGAACAGCATTGTGGGTAATGTTGCACTCCAGTGAAGATCACATGTTAATTATAAAGATTAATATCCAAGGCGCTCAGGGTGGATTTCTCCTTTAAAGCTGTGTCAAACATTAGGAAATTATCTGCAGCGTATGCATGCTTTAAAGTATCTGCCTTCACAGCATGACTACAAGAATCAAATAACAATGCAAATCAGAGCACAGACATGTATAGCTCATTTGGTCAAGCATCCATTACATTCTCTCGCAGAACATCTCAACATACATTACATTACAATACTGCTCATTGCTAATAAATGAATGCAACCACGCTCTTTTGTATTTTGATCATAAATTGAATGATGATACGACCTTGCCAACTCCTACTACCGTGTGTATGCCAAACTGGCATCCGTGTGCTACACTGATCCAGAAACATTCTACATCCAAAAAACATCTCTACAACATTTACACCATCTGGATCCATGAAGTGAACCAAAATATTGTTTTAATACTGCAATGATGGACTGGAACTGCAGTACAGGACAAACTGGCATGTCACTCATATCAAGACCCAGCGCGTGTGAGCGTATAGCTAGAAGGGGGGAAAAAAAGAGAGATGAAAAAGGTGCACAGACTCATTTCGTAACACACTAATGCCTAAGGAGCCTGCTCTGGCATTACACCTAAGCCCAGGGATGAGTACATGCAAAACTGCAGCAGTAATAAACCTCAGAGGATCAGCAGCACTGCAGCACTGCTACTCTCCTAGCTACAAGTGAGTGTTATAAACCTGCTTTTAAACTGATTGTATTTTCTGTAAGCCTTCAAAAACAAAAAAACAAACAAAACAAAAAAAACAATGAAATCTATGAAATAGATTGAAATGCTTCCAATTTCCTTTTGTGCACTGACATCATACAGTACACACTACAGCCTTGTTATTGTTAGGTGTGTGTTTTTTTCCCCTTTTTCTTCAGCCTGTAAGTTTATAATGGCGGCATTAATGGCACCAGTGCCTTCCTTAAACGATATGCAAAATGTCACAGAGAAATTAATAATGGCATTCATGTCTCTGTGTGAATACTGCTATTACGCAGCTGGAAAGCATAAAAAAGTGAAAAGTCTCTGCACAGAACACTTTATCACAGTTATCAATTCAAGCGTTTGAGTATTTTCCGAGCACAGCAAAAGGCTTCCTGCGCTTTGACATGCCTGTAGACTGTTGAGCTGTGTCAGAAAGACCACTCAAAGCGTCAATGCTGGCAGACAATTTAAAATTCATTACCTTCTGAGCCCGAGGTCCAACGGCAAATATCAAGGTCACGAATTTCAATCACTGCCTAAGAGGGTCTTACTTTAAGGGTCTAAATCTTAGACAGATATAAAAAGAAAACACAAAGCAATCGCAGAAGACAAGTCCTGCAAATTCCTGCTGAGGGACGGACCGTGGAAACGTCCAATTCGTAACACCAACTACCGGCTTAAATAACATGCAGAGGCTTCTTGAAGTAAAAAATACACGTGAATATGGCGCACATTTAGACGCACAGTATACTGTACACCTGCACATGTATGAACCTGGAGCCGTAACATGACCTCCCAACCCCCAACCGGTTCTGTTGCTTTCTCAACAAATGATACAGCATCGGTTTTCTTTCTATGTAAATGATGAGAATGTTACAGGTGACCTTCATCACGGAGTCATTAAAGTCAAATTTGCTACCTCATTCAATCAATCCCTAGTTGAATGCATTTTCTTAAAATGACTCAACCAATAGACATCTTTATAGAGGTCATTCGTATACTATCACGACAAACCAGGTGCTCAAAGCGCTCCGCTACAATCATGATTCACAATAGGCTAACAATAACTGCATAATACACCGCCCGTCCTCATTACAGACATGCTTGTGTTATCTGCTGGAGCTGTTAATCCGTGGCACTGTTAATTTAGACCGTTCTTTCTGTCAGTGTCCGCTAAGGCTCCCTAGCAACGTGTGTAATGCAACACCGCGTCGGTTGGTGCCAGGTGCACGCCCCACCTTTAGATGTGAGCGGCTGAATAGTGACCCGCTCTCTGACTGAATACCAATGTTAGCCCACATAAAAGGGCTATTCAGAAAGCACTGACACACCCCCCATCATTAGGAAGCTTTGATGTGCTCTACGTAAAAGCGCACGGCTACACTTCAGTGTCCATGCCACGTCACCATAACCACACAACACCACACCACTCAGCAGTCCGAGAAAAGCAAAAGCACACACTCGTTAAAAATTTAAAAGCATTGGTTTGAAAAGTGACACTGCTCCTGCACAGGTGTGTGTGTGTGTGTGTGTGTGTGTGTGTGTGTGAAAGAGAGGGCTAGACAGAGAGAGAGAGATCTTCGTTGAAATAAAGAGTTAATGCAAGAGGCTCCAGGTTTTATAGTTCAGGCCTAGGTCACATGTTGAGAAGCTGAAGTGACCATTGCCTGAGGAAAGACCCACACGCAGGCAGCTTTTGAATTATTATTATATTTTTTTTTTTTAAATCTCAATATTAGTACTGTCAAATCTTCCCACATAAAAAAAAAGCAAGCACTCAAACAACTGGCTAAAGTGCTGAAAAGACTTTTTTTTTTTTTTAAAGGTGATTTATTATTCTTATGTGACACCAAAGATAAAATTGTCACACACCTACAACAATCAGCTCAAATACACTGGAAGAGAATAGCTGCACCTTCTACAGAACTGGCACCTCTTTTCTTTTCCAGTGACAGGCTTAAAAAGCTCTGGGGAATGTCATATGCCATTATTAAAAAATATTTCTTCTAACAATGCTCAAGTCAAACTTCATAAGTCAAGATTTATGAAATGTTGCCTTTCAAATAATCTGAAAGTCTTGGCCTGTTCCTGATTTTTAATCACACGGAGTAGGGTGTCTATGTTAAATGACGTGAATGTGATCCAACTGATTTGGTCGTACAGTTATACATAAGCTACTTGGCTCGTTTAAAATGAGATAAAACTAAAACTGAAACTCCCCAGATCTGTTTCGCATAAGTACCAAATGGTACACTTGATTTTTAATCCACGGGGATTTTGTTTCTGTGCAATACAACACACTGAGTACTTTGGGCACTTTGTGCTCAGATCTATTTCAAGCCGATCCTCAAAGGAGGTCGCAACAACCCTGGCATTTAACTAAGTGAACTAAAAGTCTGGTCTTGTCAGACAAAACCAATCTCAACGGATCAGGTCTCCATTACACCACGGATCTGGCGCTGGGCGCTGCCAGCTCCATTCTTGGTAAAGGCCACATTTATAATGTCTCGATTTAGCTCCAGTTCCTGCTTTATTCACAACTAGTTCATTGTGGCTAGGTGAAAATGCCCAGGTGGACATGCACATCTGTCGCCTTCTGAATATTTGGATTTGAAGTAGCTAGATGCATGATTAAACCAGGTAGGCAATCCAGTGGTTCATTTTCATAACAACACTGCCACATGCCAAATAATATCCTCAACAGCCGTGTAATATCCTCAATATTCTCAATACCCTCAATGACTGAACAGCCCTGCATCCATTATTATACTGGTATAAACATGTGTGATATTACATATAATGTTTAAAATACGTTAAACATTATATATATATATATATATATATATATATATATATATATATATATATATATATATATATATATATATATAAATTCATTCTTATGCCTGATTCTGCCATTGAAAACAGACAAAAAAGGACAAACTTGAGCATCTCTGGCTAAGTCACACACTTCAAAGCTATTCGGCGAGATCGTCTAAATTGAAAATAGGCTACATACAAAGTACTATACATCAATACTACGTTATTCTATTATAATTATTACGGTAATTACAATTAGAATTTCTGTGAGATGTGAACGAGCCAAGCACTAAAACACATCAAGCAAAAAGTCATATGACTACGCACTGCTTGACTCTATAGTATACAATTATGGAAGAGTAGTGTCTCATCTGGTGTCACCCAGAAGAGGATAGGTTCCCTTTTGAGTCTGGTTCCTCTCAAATTATCTTCCTCATGTCGTCTCAGGGACTTTGCCACTATCATCTCTAGCTTGCTCATTAGGGATCTAAATCTAAATCCATATCCGGACCTCTGTAAAGCTGCTTGTGAAGCTGTGAACTTGGACGGAATGGAAGTTCCATCAGAATCCACTGTACGTACGTAAGTGTGTGTACATGGAAGTGTAGATAATAAATCAGACTGCAACGTTCAAGACTCAGCTAAGTGTATAACAGGTAGGAGGTGCTTTTTTATAGGCTGTGGACAGAGTGCCTGGGGCTTAAACTACATTAGCACTGCTAACTAAGCAGGGTACGGTGGGAAATTAAGGCTAATATAGATAGTAAGCATGCTATAAAAATAATTAGGTTCATTTTTTAGATTAATTTAGATTCATTTAGGCCTTTGGAAAGATCATCAGGAAGTCAAGTCAGATCGTGAAAATGCACCTTCTTCATTCTAAACACGAGTTCAGGTGAAAATTAAAGGGAAAAGCCAACATAAAGTGTCTTTGTAAGGTGTTGAGAAACCACGAATAGCCATTCATAGAACCGCTTCAGTGGACCTTGTCACGGATTCTACATGTGTTTGGAATTGTGGTGGACGGATGGATGGACACCATTCTTCCAAAATATATTCCCTTAGTTGGTGTTTCGATAACGGCGTCTAACACATCAGTCTTCCATGAGAGTTGGGTTGAAATGGGTTAAGACCAGATGACTGTGAAGGCCATAACGTTTATGATTTCCATCATTTTCATACTCATCAAACCATTCAGTGAGCCCTGTGAATGTGGAAGAGACCATACCCATCAGGAAAGAAATGATTCATCATAGGATAAAGGTGATCAGTCAAAAATAACTTTGTAGTGATTGGCAGTTCCCTTTAAGGGGACAACGGACAATGGCCAGTATTAGCCTATAACATACTGTAACACTACCACAAGCTTTTCCTTTAATTTGTCCCCTGTCTGTACCTGAAATGGCTACCAGCTGCCACTAATATACCTTTAAAGCATGTTTCTAATAGAAAAAAAGTGAAAAAGAGTGACTTGTTTAGAATTCTAACAGGCAGACAGAGAGATGCCTTTGACCTCATATCTTCCACTTATCCCTCACACTTTAAACCCATTGAAAGTATATGGTTAAGCTCTAAATGAATTTCCCTATACCACTGCTTCCACTACATATCCGCTGAACATGCATAATGCATGGCCATAACCTAAATAATATTCCGGTTATGTTACGTGTCGAACACTGGACGCTCATTTCCATGTATATGACAGTTTCACCATACCTCACCTCAGCACACAGTGAAACACTCTACAGATGACTATTAGGAAAAGTTAATGAGAACAAAAAAAAAAACATTGTGAGAGTGAGGACAACAAGGGGACTTATCTTAATCCCGATGCTCCCTGGAGCAGGTCAGGGAGGCCAGTGAGCAGAGAAGAATTAAAAACAGGTGTCCCACTGCTCATTGGAACACCAATCTCTCCGCCGTGCCAAGCACACAGCGTACATTCAAAGACACACTGGAGGCTGATAACTGAGTGCACTGCATCAGAAACTAATTTAGAGACAAAAACACCACTGCTTAATGTTCCAGTACTAATGATTCTTCTCGGAGGAGAGATGCATACCCATCCTATTTGTTTGCCTTATAAATTCTGGCCATATCTCTGTCAGGTCTGACCTGGCCCCTGTCTAAACCCTCCCAAAAGGAGCTGGCGAGGTTATTATCTACAGCTGTTCTATCAAAGAGACACTCTTTTAGAGAAGAGGCACTAAACAAAATGCGTGTAGTATATACAGTGCGTAGTAAGAATCGCAACTCACAACTCTCTTCAAGTGCTGGTTTTTGGACGTGTACTACAACATAGAAGGCTTGAACACTAAGTGTGTCTCACAGCTGATCAAAATAGAAAACTGCTGTGCTCCGTGCCACGTTGATTTGGAAGTCATGAGCAAAAAAAAGAGTGCTTCATCAGTGCTTCAGACATCTATGTTGCATTTTTTCGAACTGAACAGGATTTTATTTCGTTGACTTATTTGCCTTTACATCTCTGGGTGGTCACTTTTTGAAAGTCACAGGCCAGTAATTCTCAACTTTTGATCATCAGCCATTGCTTTTTGTGTGTGTGTGTGTGTGTGTGTGTGTGTGTGTGTGTGTGTGTGTGTGTGTGTGCGTGTAGACATATCCGATGGGACAAAGCGACAAAAGCATTGATCCGTTCAGAAGTTTCCACACACACCAGATGCCTAAACAAAAAGGGCACAGGCATTAAGCTGGACTCTGAAAAGAGGGGTGGAGACCCACTGTAGCTAGAGAGAGAGAGGGAGAGAGAGAGAGAGAGAGAGAGAGAGAGAGAGAAAGACAGGACAGGGGGAAAAACGCAAAGCTCTGGATAGATGGCTGGCGTTCCTGGGTTCAGAAAGTTGACAAACGGATAAAATGAAATGATGTTTTTAATGCCATCTGGCTTTGCACTGATTGGCAGAAATGCTGCCAGACAGCAGTGCGCTGATGAAGCTCTCAGGCAGAATAGGAACGAGGCTGTGAGCCATACTTTAACTAACAAAATGGAAGTATTTACATAAAAGAGGACAGAGCTGAAAGTGTGGAGGCATGGAGTTCATTGTGAAGGCCTTCTGCAATACACAATACTGTATATTTACTGAAATAATGACTCAAAATGTATTACTCTTTTTTAAATTCAAACTCATGCAGTGTATACTAATTTAAGCTGGATCTAATTGGCTACACAAGGTTCTGAGCTGCCAGGCTACTGATGCAATAAATCTGTTCAACCTGTCATCATCATGCTGGTGAAAAGTATGTGAACATTCAGCTAGCAATCATTATAGTAATATACTTCACTAGCTCACTGACATTAGTAATAGTGACATTATGAAGCACATGATTTGTATTACAGAAATTCGATAAAGAAGCTAAAATTACGATGCAAACCATGTCTTATTACAGGCTGTCATTCACATCCTTAGAATAGCTTAGTGTTAGCTCTGATATGAAAGGGACCATTTCCATGCCAGCGGAAGTGTTTTCATTTTCATAAAAGCTGTGCTTCGCTGCTTCCATCACCATGACTTCTATGCACACTCTTTGCCCACCCACAGAGAAAGCAAACATTCAAGCAGCACCATTTAAGTGCCTGCATAGGTTGGGGTCAGATTTCTGCACACAGATTAATCCTAATCTTTGCCTAAATTACACTATAAATGCCATCCAGCGTTTAAAAAGAGTTTTAGAATATGACTAATATGCCTACTTTTTAATATTGGTTGAATGGCTGCAATATGTGCACGTTGTGTTCTAGGGGCTTAGTGAGTGCTCAGGAATGTTTTGTATATATCTGCTTGCTGTTGCTGCTGGCGCCATGACTGAAATTGCTAAAATTAGAGCTTTAGCCTTAATTTTGGTGAAATTATGGCTTCTATAAGACAGGTGGTTAGTCATGTTACCAGCTGGGACAGGCCCACCCACAAACCAAATATCGGTTCTGTGTCTGTACAAAATAAACTGAAATAGTGCTGATTAGAGCACAATCTGGTCATTAAACCTCCAAATGGTACTTTGGTAGAGTACCATTGGTAGAGTTGGACTTGTCGTGGGTTCGAGTCTCAGGCCGGCAGGGATTGTAGGTGGGGGAGTGAATGACCAGCGCTCTCTTCCACCCTCAATACCACGACTGAGGTGAGACCCCTGAGCAAGGCACCGAACCCCCAACTGCTCCTCGGGCGCCGCAGCAAAAAAGGCTGTGTGTTCACTGCTGTGTGTGTGCACTTGGATGGGTTAAATGCAGAGCACAAATTCCGAGTATGGCTCACTATACTTGGCTACACTTCACTTCACTCACTTATTTAGTCTGCACGAGGACGAGGAATATTTCAAATCCACGCCAGTCATTTTCTTCTGGTGAATCCATTAAGCTCAGAGATATGGCAAGACGGTGTTTACTAACCTGTGTGTGCGTAACTATAAATAATGTGTGGGGACTCATTATTTGATACAGCCAAATCATAAAGAGAGAAAGAAAAGCAATGGCTTCTTAATGTTCACTGATTGCATTTTCACTGTGTACAATACTGCACACACATAAAGAATTTCTTAGCTTCTTTCATCCTTTATTTCCTTTCACTATGTAAATGTAAAGGCTTGAAATCTTTGCTTTCTTTCACCACAGTAACCTAAAATATGCTTTGGAATAGCTTGTTGCATTTTAAAAAAAAAAAGGTAAATTATCTCAAAGTGTATAATTCACACAGGGGAAAAAAAGGGTAAGTGTAACAAGTGTAAAAAACGCTTAAGTGTCAAAGACGAAAGTGGCAGCATTCACAGTTTTCATGTAATTTTCCATCGATAACAAGTGACAATCTCACAACAGCATCTGTTATTGACTGTCAAATTTGGATTATCGACACTACAGTTGCATTTACGAAGACTGCTACACTATGTGCCTGTCAAACCTGTACATGCAGAATTGCCTATTAGCCCAAGACTTAATGGGCTGTTTGCACATGATCACCAAAGTACATCTTTTGTATTGACATATTGTGTCCATGGAGACATGTCCATTCAGACGCCTAGCTCTATTCTCCATTTAACATAACATTTAATTCGACTAGCTGAAATGCCCTCTTAGACTTCTTGATGTCTGAAATGGTCATAAATGTCAAATGATTTAAAGATAGTTACGATGGGAATCTGTACTTAAGCATTCCCAATCACTGTCACCCAGAAATGTGCTAACATTTATGAGGCTTTTAACCTTGAGGAAATTACATTCAAATGCATACTGTTCAGCACAAATACTGTACAGAGCAAAATAAAAATTTCTGTTCTTCCACAGAAATCAGCAGTACCATTCATAGGCAAATAGGAGATCTCTGTATTCTGCTCTGGCTCATCCGCTGCAGTGGGATATAAAAGACATATAGAAGGCGATAAGAAAGCGATTCAATAAATGTTAATGAAGCTGAAAATGGACACCTCGTCCTCCACTGAGAGCGCTAATAAACTATAGTTTCACGATAATCAAGCTTAACTGTAAAGATTTACAAAAAGTGAACAGGAAACTGGCATCAAGCAAAGCATACCAAACTGAGTATAAAGTGTGTCTTTTGCTATACAGTCTTCTGCTACAAATCACTAAGCAGATTTCATTGCCAGGCTATCAGGGTTAGGGTTAGGGTTAGGCGCGGGTTGCTAGGTTTCAGGCTATCAGGCTAAATGCAATGCACTTTCATGTTGTAACTATAGCAAGTTTTTCAAAATCCCACCACCTGCTGCACTTCGCACATCACACACCGACACACAAATAGAAAGTTTTTTACTGAGTCGTCACAGCCTGTAACTTCTGCCAGTGCTATAACTTCTGCTAGATTAAATATATTGAGAGAAAATAAAAAATCCTAGCAAATTTTAAATAATACTTTCAATCGCAGCTCATAGCTGAAAAGGTCACAGACTACTAGATGACTTTCTGTTGAGGTCGCAAACATGATGCGCTACATTCAAAACGTTAGAGCAGGATAATGACTATGGCCACAGAGTCGAATTCATAAACATGTTAATTTCCCTTAGTCCGTATTAATTACTTAAGAACTTAATTAGCTGACTAGCTTGCCACATTACATTACATTACGCTAGCTACCACTTTTTAACTTAGTGAGTTCGGGCGCTTTCACATATGTAGTACTTATTCTGTTTGAATTGAACCTTGGACAGATTTCCACTGTGGTGTCGTTCGTCTAGGCAGGTGAGATCACTGCAATCACACTCAGGAACGAGCCAAAATAACAAGGACAAAACTATCTGAACTAATCAGGTGTCTCAGTCTGGTTCCAAGTGAACTCTAGATTGCAGAGATAAAGGATAAAAAGTGAATCAATTACGACGTGTTCTGAGAAAAATGCGAGCTCCAATTTTTCGTAGATACGAACCGCTACACTGAGCTATGAGGAGCAAACTAAGTGAAAGGACAAAGCTGCACAAATGCCGTGTATTCTGGATATTTGGACTGATGAACAAAAAGGAAAAGACTAGATGCATTAAACGAAATGATTTAAACTAGATATTTACATAAATATCTAGTAATTTATCGAGTTCTGACTCCATGTTCTCTATGCTGGGAGCATCTAAAAGGGTTGTTTACCTTTTTCTGTGTTTCTTAGCAATGAATGAAGTTTTACGCATGTATTTTCAGTGCTCAGACAACATATTTTTGCTTTTTTGGTTTATTTAATTAAGTAGAAACCAAAGCAAATAGGAAACAAACCAAAAGTAGCACATTTCACTCTGATTCAGATTCAGCAAACGGAATAATAGCCGTGAAAGGATTTCTCTGAGCAAGCGAACCATAGGACTGGGCAAGAACACCGGAGCTTTACTTGCCCAGTGGGCTGGCGAATAAATTTCTGATTTGTCCACCCCTGCTATAGATCTGCTGAGAGCCTGAGTTAACAAATCAAGGAGCTAGTGTAAGTAAGATTTATATGACAGCTGAACGTGTTTGGAGGAGAGCAAAAACTTCCCACAAATGGCACGGATTGATGTAATCGACAGATGAGAGAAGAACGTTGTCTCGTCTACCTAAAGAGCAGGGACAAATATGCTCTCTCGGACTCTCAGCCATGGACTTGTCAATATTCTAACTCACGATCTTCCAACAACAGCATAAAACCTTACACAGTTGCACTAAAACAGTAGACTGTGATGCAGTTCTAGCATGAAATATTACTCCAGCGACCTGCAGCCCTGTGAGGCCATTACGCACCTGGTCTAACTCTTATCTAACTCTTATTTGCAGTTTTTAAACAAATTAATTTTTCTAATTACATAATCATTTGGCTGGAATCCAGAGGTCCCTTTGTTTTCAAACTAGTCCAATGCAGAGTGGCACCATTAGATTTAATACACACAAGCAATGTAAGTAATGAGCTGTAAAATTGCTCATTGTGGCTAAATATGGATAACACTGGGGGATCTAAGTCATTTAAGGCATGAGGTCACACACAATTAATAACAGTATTAACAACTACTTTGTCACTAATAATGCAACTAAACATTCACACAGCCCCAAAAAAGCATTGTACTCATAATGTTCTCGGCATGAAATAACTACGTCTGAATTATTATTGTTTTTAGCCTAAGCGCAAGCAGGCTAGTCAGTTTTCTAAAAGTTTCTAAAAGCAGTTTTAACACTTTCCCACCTCTAAACACATTAGAAAGCGAATACCAGTTTAGCAGTTAAATACCGTGTCTTGATATGTAATCGGCTCCAGAAATAACGGCACCCTTTATGAAAATTAGGCAAATAAATAACTAAAATGATTAATGCATGCAATAAATTATATGCTGAGCTTAAACACATGAATGTCAGTATTATATAGTTTTGATTTTAACAATCTTAGCTTTTTAGACTAAATTATCTGTAAAACCTCCTCCACACAGAACATTTTAAACTTTACATTCTTACATTCAGTGCTCTTCATTTAGACCACTGCGTTTCATAGGGTTTAAATCCGAAACATTGATTTTGTGCTTCTGCAAACTTTCTGTCTTAATGTAGATGTATGTTTGTGGCTTTACCTTCTTCCAGAAGCATTTATGACGCCATCAGTCTTCACAAGATCTCCAGGAATACTAGCCGACTAGCCGCAAAAAGCATCAGTGATCCAACACCACATGTTACACTTTTCCTTGTAACCTTTTGTGGGTTGTTCTCATTGCTTCTTTCATGCAAACCCTTCCAAACAGCTTACTGCTACAGAGGGGGAACTAAGTTTATTCAAATAAGTGCACTTCTGAATCTGAATCTGTATCTACCGGAGGTGGGCCCGGTCTAAACCAGAAACCAGACCACTAGGCCCCACAAGCAGCCCCAGGCACCGCTTAGAATGATGGCACCAAACAGCACAAACACAGAGTTACAGTAGCAGAGCAGAGCAAACTTCCCTGGCATAGAGGAAATCAACAGGCACATCACGCATGGAAGATCAAGGCCAGGAGAAATGAAAGGCTCAAGCAAGTCAACCAGCAGACAAAACGAGGAATTAAAAAAAATAGTGCTATTCATGTCTGTGCTTTTATCTGTTTAGAACACATTATCTGTTCAATTCGAATAGCCTATTGTATTTGGTTGCATTCCCCAATTCTTTAATGCTATTATATTTCCCATGCTTTTGGCAAAATATACCATTATTTAAAAAAGAATAAGAAATGACATGTTGCAGTAGGCATCAATGTATATAATGTTTATTTCTGCCCATTCTCTTCCAGGGTGCCAATAATTCTGGACTCGACTGTACTATGGCTTGGAAATACCATGCAGTTTAATGTAACCTAATTCCTGAGTAAGTCTTTTGAGCTTTCAATGAGAAAGATAGTACATAAAATATTGAAAATAGCTCCCAGTATAAAAATGAACCATAGCCAGGCAGACATTAGAGATTCCATTTAAGCTGTACATGCTTGGATGGAATCAGCTAACAAACATTCACAAAGGGATTCATTTTATTTTAATACTCTTCCCGCAGCTGCTCAGCATCTGCGGCAAGCCCGCCGGACATCTTTTTTCATGAAGCAGACACATGCACAAACATAATTAGTTGCTGCACTCTCAAATAATATTAAGTGTCTGACAATCAGTCATTCTAATTGAAGGCATCAATTACAAAAAGATATTGGTGGGACTGCATGTTTCGAGAGGCCTCACATCTGAAAGCAAGCATCTCTGAGGTCATGGTAAGCACCGACTGCATTCTGCATTTCATTTTTCTCATGGTGGGTAATCGGAAGACCGCTGTGCCACAACATATGCGTGGCGTAGTAGGTCATGCCCTCGGAATATGCATATTCTAATATGAAAATAAGCAGACAAGCTCCCCGCCACTGCGCTGGCAGGGACGGCAAAGGCAAACATCTGCAGCGTGCTCATCGAGGCCCTGGACGCTCTGGAGAACAATGGCCTCACAGCAGATGAGCACGGATGGATGGAGAAACGTCCTGTGGTGCTTAATGACCCCCGAACAAAGCGGATTATGCCAGAACGCCCAAGGATGTTAACACAAACAACATCTATCCACAAGTGCCAAGCCAGTTCTCATGCTAACCAAATGTGTGCTCAAGAGGTGTGTTTATAGCATGGGTGTAATAACCAAATGACTAATGAATTATTGCTAGTCCGTCTCCAATACTTATTTGCTAAAACTCTAAAGCAGGGGTGCCAAACTCAAATTCTGCCAGGACAACATCAGCATTTTGTGAGTCTTTGAAAGGCCATAAACTAAGGCTATTACATTTTTTAAACATCTTATTATCTATTCTCTTGATTAACACCAAAAACCTAGGCTCTGAAAGCAGAATAATGATGATTTTAGGAAAAAATAATGGCTAATTTATGTAATTGCATGCACTTGTGATATTGTGATAACACTTATTGTACTGACGAGTGTTTTTTCTTTTTCCTTTTTGTTACATATATAGGGATTGCATAGACTAGTTAATTAATCTAACGCATTCACTAGTCACTACTGTGGCATATGATAAAGAAATGTAGGCAGACAGTAAAAAAATGCAGTAGAAATGTAATATTCTAGACTAGACAAAGCCCATCCTATTGTCAACTACATGTTACGTAAGAGTATGCTGGGAAAGGGTTTTTTTTTTTCCTTTATTTTCTTTTGCTTTAACGGGACAGGATTCACTGAAGTGATTTACTTTGATATCACTCTGTATGGCATACACGTCATTCATCATTTTTAGTTTTAACTTTGTAAAAAATGACTAGTCACACGTGCACTGAACAGTGGTAGCTTGTCCATAGGAGCAGGTTGGACAGTCGTTTAACAAATATTAATCTTCATACAGTCCTCATTCACAACTCCGTACATTTTTTACATTCATTTGTAATACTAATGCTAACACTACCTCTTTTGATTGACCGATCATTTTAAAAATGTTTCTATTTGACAGATATAAGCCAGTGTTCTATTGATTTGCTCACCTTTCTAGATGTTGGGCGATCATGGGGCAGCGTGCTCACTGCCCCATTTAACTCCATACAGCTATTATTGCAACTAGAGGTCAAAATGGGAATTGCAACAAGTGCTAATAGGGGAATATTGGGTCAGGGATCCAGGACACCCTTTTTTTTAATGCCAAATTGGGCTAGTTTAATAATACTACATGTCCACTGAGATCTTGTTATATAGCATACAATCAGAATTAAATCTAATAAATTTATGCAAACAAAGGCAAAGTGTAAATGCAGACAATATAACTATGATGTACAGAACCATTTCTACTGTAAGATATATTGCAAAGTTTGGGAGAAGGAAAGGGGGATTACGGAGTGTTTCACCATGAAATGGCTCAGAAAAAGTTTGATATTAGCTCTTCTGTGTGCACTTCGCACACGGCGATGGGAAATATACCTGCTATATCAAATATAGTTGAACAAAGGTATGTATGAAACTGCTCAAAACAAGCTGCTAGACTGTAAGCTGGATAACTGTATACAGTATGCTGTCGATGCTCAACTGCCTATTATGTAGTTAAGCAGATACTAAAATATATCCTTCATCTTGGTTAACAGCTTTATCCTTGTCAGGGTTGCAGTGAATCCAGAGCCTATCCCAGGGAACACTTGGGTGTGAAACCCAAATACTAAAATATATAATAAGATAATTATAAGTTATTAATAATTCAGACACTATTAAGCATTTATGCATCTGCACTGCATGAGCAATAGAAAGGATGAATCTATGGACTTTTTTTTATTTTTTTACACTGATTAATTATTGACTAGGTTAATTCAGTAGTAGCATGAAGAAAGTACTAAAACCTCCGTGAGTCCAGAGTCCAGTCTTCAAGAAGCTCTTTTCTGTTTATGCGCGTACTTCCATTATAAAGATGAGGATGAGAGGGGAATGTAATAAACAGGTTTCTGTAGCGGCAGATTAATTACACCATTCAGAAGGCACTTGGGCTTTGACACAGTGCACTTGAGCTGGCCGAAGGCAAGGTTGTAGACATCCTTTCAATTACAGTCTACTTTTAGACTTGGTGCCCATGGGACAAACAACCAATGTCACTGCAGTAGAATCTAAAGTGTTGGAATGTTACTGCAGGCTCCGTGAGCCCAAAAAGTACATGAGCTCAAGTATTTGATAAATTAATCTCCAGGAACATTTGAAGCTGACAGCTACTGTAAACACAGAGGCTTCAGAGGCAAGGAACTAAACTAGAAAGCAGACTGATCTTTGATATATCAACACTGGTGGGTCTATGCATTTAACCTGGGGCCGCTGTGTTAATTATGACCAGTGATAATGATGATCACGGAAACAAATTAACCTCGTTGAAACATGTCAGGTTGTATCTCTGAAAACATTTCAAGGTGCCTGGAGTTTGTTGGGTAAAAAGACAAATCCATTTATCTGATGAGTTCAAATGATGCAATGGCCATCTACATGTGGAATTCACAGTCGGGTGTTTATAAAGGCTGGTGTCTCCCTGGAACAGCTCAACTGTGGCCAGGATTGTAGACAATACCAAAAGCAAAGACACAACAATTAGAATAAACACCCATATGGTGTAATGTGGTTACTCAAGTACATGCTTGGTGAAGCACTCAGAGGTACTGCTGTGAGAAATAATTCTTGAACAAGACAATATTTTGAGAGCTTCTTTCACTAAAGTATTATTTGGACGGAATAAGATTTCCGGACATACATTATACGGCCAAAAGTTTGGACATCTGACCATTACATCCGTAACGTGCTTGTTGAACATCCCATTCCAGATTTACTCCCTGCTTTGCTGTTATAATAAGCTCCACTCTTCTGGGAAGGCTTTCCACTAGATTTTGGAGCGAGGCTGTGGGGATTTGTGTTCATTCAGCTACAAGAGCATTAGTGAGGTCAGGCGCTGATGTCAGGCAAGGAGACCTGGCACAAAGTCAGCATTCAGTTCATCCCAAAGGTCTTCAGCAGGGTTGAGGTCAGGGCTCAGAAGTAGTTCTTCTACTCCAAACTTGGCAAACCATGTCTTCATGGAGCTTGCTTTGTGCACAGGGGCATTGTTATGCTGGAACAGGTTTAGTTCCAGTGAAGGGAAATTGTAATGCTACACCACACAAAGTCCTTCTATACAATAGTGTGCTTCCAACTTTGTTGCAACAGTTTGGGGAAGAACCACATACGAGTGTGATGTGATAGTGGATGTCTGTTAAGCAATGTTGCTGGAGGATGTCTGTAGTCATTTACACGTGATAAGCAATCTCTGAATGAATCACAGAGATGTGAGTGTAGTCACAATGTACACATGGTTATCACTGCAAGAATTCCATTATAATTCTCATTATAATAGAAGCTGATTACTCTGACCACTTGTTTAAGTTGTGCTTGATGATTATTAGGTCACATGACCATAACATGTCGCCTACGTAGGCTGTACCTCCATAATTTACCTCAAACCCCCCAGAAGCTTTGCTTCTCTGACAAGTCCCTTTAAATATAAAAAGGACTATATTTTATTGTTCTGTGTTTTAAAGTCTGGCCAACACTTGGTTTGATTTTGGTTTTGTCAGGAAATGACAGAAAATAGTACTTCACAGAGTGTCTTTATACTGAAGAAAAAGCACAAAAACTCTTCCCACAGGGTATAATGGACACTTTACTAGGTGGGATATCTACTACCTGGGTTTTTTTCTGCTGGTCATTTTAAAGAACGCAAAATCGTTCCAGACATGAGGAATTTGGACAGGACTAAAATCCCAGAATAATAATTATATTACCCCAGCTCTCCATGTAAAATAAGTCCAATTTGAATAGTCCTATAGTCTTCCTGTTGCTAGTCTTTTTCTAATTCACACGGAGAGAGCACCGATAAAATATTACAACACTCCCAAAATTTTCAGACTTATTCAATATATTTGCAGCACATTTCTCCTTAAACCAATGGTGCAGTGTTTGGCCTATCAAGGACTGAAGTGCACTCAGCTATTTGCTGTAGATCTGTATGATGCAACCTGATTTCACTAATGAGAACACCACCATAATAAAGCACACAACCTAATTACGGAAACCGGCTAGAGTTGAACCGTGATGGATCGAGCGGAGTACCTAAATGTTAGGCTGGAGAGCTTATGTCTGCTCACATAAGCTAAAAAATAAAAATAGCCAGAGGGTTAGTAAGCCATAAAACAGCAATTTGTTAATCCATAAAAGAGCTATTTCAGTGGAGTATACACTATTCTTCCTGGAGTCCATCAGATTCTCCACTCGCTTTCTCTTTGGCTTGTATTTCATTGGCTGAAAGTGCTTATGGATGTCTTTGCTGCTTTTTTCCTTTCTAAAACTCTTCCCGAACCCACCCACACACACACCCACACACCCAGTTGAACACACACCCCCACACAAACACACACCCCCACACCCCCACATTAATTGCAACAGTTCCTTTCCGTAATGTGTTGATGTTGCCATTTCATTCAGACGTGTAATTTCTTTTTGCACCAAGTAGTGCACACACATCATGTCCACAGGGCAAAACCCAATAATAAGCCACACGCTCAAACTACACAAACCTTTGGCCCTGGATATGATTACTTTTAGTAAAGTACTGCCAATCCAAATCCCTACCTCAGTCGAATAGCTGGCTACTGCTGGCGTGATGGCCAGGTTCTCAGAATTACATCAGGTTTTCCAGAGCTAAATTTAAAACCGTGCCCAGTAAAGGAAATGACACCATATGTCTCCTTGAGTTTGTTTTAGATCCTCCGTGCAAAAGCTGGAGGAGATCAGTCAGTGGTTGGTTCCCCATGAGAGACAAACCTAGTGGGCTATTGGAGAAGGAGTGCAAACTGAGATTAATGTGGCCCTGAAGTTCCTCACTATGCTGCGACCTCTGCCTTAGTCTCTCTCCCTCCCTACCTCTCTCTCTCTCTCTCTCTCTCTCTCTCTCTCACACCTCCCACTCTTAGCCACATTATTTATAGGTTATCAAACATGTCACCTCTCACATTCTACACGTTCTCTCCTTTTCATCACTCAGCTCTCCTAGGCCCACAACACACCGCCTGCTCCACTTCCATCAGATAAACTCTGACACCCATCGAAACGTTACCTCTCTTCCATACTCAGACATCTCTCAAAGCTCATATTTTACTGTCATTATTAGATAAAGACCATTATCATTACTGCTACTCCCTGCCAGTCCACATGGTCTGAATAACAGGTTGGGATTAATAATAAGTTTAATTTTTTTTGAGAGTTTCCAAAGGCTGAGCATAGTTCACAGACCTAATCAGAAAAAGTAAGACAAGCAATTTAGAAGGGACACAATTGCACCAAAAGGGCAACTATTAGGACCTGGGAGGGTCTTAGTGTCGAGTGAGGACGTACATTTTCACACGGCAAACCTTTTTGAAAAGACGCAGGTAGAGAAGTATTGCATTTCCAGGGTCGTGACACTGAACAACCTGAGAAACCTGATTACTGTGACCACTTCTATTACATCCGTGATGAAACTGCTCAATTTTTGTGCAGCACAGTTAGGTTGCTTCTGCACTAAAGCTATTTGTATTAGTCTGAGTATGAGAGAGGGCCTGTCTGCTTATCACTCACACCTCCGGCTCCCCTCTCCGAGCTGACGACGTAGTGGCTCTGAAGCCATGACGCTCTTCAATTAAACTTTGACGTAAAGGCTGCCTGTCAATGATAAACTCCTTCATCTTCTAGAAGCCGCCTCCGCTCTCATATACCGAAAAAAGAAGGCCAATTCATTTGAGACAGAGGCCACGACCGTTTGAAGAGCTTTTCATGCCGTGTGTTGGACAGCACACTGCCATTCCTTTCTAATTATACTTTTTCATGATTTGCCATTGCACTTTAGTATAGATGGAGCTCAAGGTCATCTCCCACAGCAGCATAAAGAATGCTGTCTTTCACACTTTCACACCAGCTTCAGCATCTGAACCACAGGTCGATCCAACCCACATACACAGAAAGGAAAAAAAAGAGTATCACAAAAAAGAGCATGAGACAAACACGCTCATGTAAGATATCGGCATTAGACCAAAGGCTGGAGCGAACCATGGATCACCTGAATAAGTGTGCAAACACAATCTCATCACAGAAAGATGCATTGCTCCTGACAACAACAACGCCATTAAGGCTGCATAATAAGAGGAAATAGCTGTTTCTTTGCCCTCATTCATGGCAGTGAAGTTTTTTTTTTTAGAGCTCCAGTTACAGTTCACCCCAGCACCTGCTTCTCTCTCTGCTCAGTCCATGCTGCACTCCCTCCCATTTGTCATTAATTACATTACTTAGCCATAATCAGTTTGTCCATGGAGTTTAATTGACCTTGTAATTTTAGGTGAATGCCAGCCGTTTACCTTAATACAAATGTGAGGCAACCATATTAGCCGTGATATATTTCTTCCTCTGCCGCGTATTAGCTTGCCTGTCATTAGTGGAATTTCCATTCTGGTGATTACACAACAACTACGGAGTGCTTTTGCACAAGTCGGTAAAATAAAATGTAAAACTGGCACTGCCACTTTTCAGGTTTATTCAGTTAGTATAGAATATCATTCTTCTTATTTCTGTTATTGTTTCCATCTCCCATTCATTCTTTACCCAGATCGAACTAGGACTGATATCATGATAAATTACGTCAGAAGATGTTTTTCTTAGATGTGACAAAGTTACTGGAAATACCTGATGTGATTATTATTGATTACTGCTAATGTGATTATCAAATTATAAATGATCAGATTATCAAATTATTAAAAAATTCTCTTTTTGTCTTTTTTCAAGTGTTGAATTTTTTAAATTAAATTTTATAAAAAATAATTAAATAAAATAGATGTATTTTTATATATATATATATATATATATATATATATATATGTATATATATATATATATACATATTTAAAATTAACATTTCATTTAAAACTAAAAATAAATCGATTATATATTTATATTTTTTATTAATAATTAAAAAATATATAATTTATAAAAGTTTTTTATGTAACAATAGTGTACTGTAAACATAAATTACAGTAATTCAAGAATTCGTGATATGATTTTTCTTTTCATTTCGCCCACAGTGCTGATGTGATTATTTGTCACATTATTTTTTTTTACATTTCTATAAATAAAATAAATAAAATAGATGTATTTATTATATATATATATATATATATATATATATATATATATATATATATATATATATATATATATATATATATATATATATAAAATAAAATATTTGATTGTTATAAAATAATTTTTAAATAATTTATAATTTTTTAAAATATCATTTATAACAGTTCTTTTATGTAATACTAGTGTACTGTATAAAAATAACCCACCATGATACATGAGAATCTGTGATTTGTGAATCGTGATATGATTTTTTTTTTCATATCGCCCACTCCTAGAGAGAACCTAAGAATGCTAACGCTGCAATACTTTTGTTGTTCATGTTGATGATGACAATGATGATGATGTTGATGCTCTTTAGGTTTTTTTTGTCCAGGTTCGTTCACTGCTGCTTTCGTTGTGCCGACAATTCTATAACCAACGTGGCTCGCACAGGGAAAAATACTACTTCCTCACCATTAAGAAGAGAAACACAGATGGTCAAATTTGCTCAGAGGAAGGGAAAGCGATTACCGCTGCTCATTTAAATCATTTGAAAATGTATCACAATAAAGGCTCCAGCGTGCATACCAACCCACATGTTGTGCACATACACTGTGTTTGAATTGCTGAGAATCACAGTTATCAGCGCAATCGTGTTCCTACAGAAGCTTATCATCATCCAAAAGGCTCATGCAGTACAACACAATGCATGGTGGCTGTAGTAGACGACTAACCGTGCCTCTGCTAAACAAACATAGATGTTTGCCTCTAATCTCTGTTTAGCACATGAGAAAGGTACAAAGGCCACACTTTTATGTCTTCTGCTATGTACTCATGAACGAATGCATAGGGTCACACTACCTAATAGAAAAATCAATTAATGGGCTGTTTTTAGTGACATATATCTGACAGCCAACACCAAAAGAGGCTTGATTTAGCCAGGCAGTGAGGCATAATGAGAAGAAAGCCCTTGCTATTTGTCACACATTAAGAGAATGCATTTACATTCTCCAATAGATGTGATTAAGCTGATCATCATGGTCTTGCCAATAAGCGCTAATGTATAGATGAGCCTTGGAATTAAAAACAGCTCACTGAACAATACCTCACCATTCTCTACCATTTAAGTCCAAGCTCCTCGCTGGGAAAAAAAAAAAAATCCTTCTCAGAAATATATATCACCCTCAAGCAATAATCCATTGGCATTTGTTTTATGAAAAGGTTTGGGAAATGTATTATAAAGAAGAACAGATTACAGCACCATTTGAAATGTATTTGGCATGCCATTTGCAAATGTCTAAAACAGGGTTTAAACAGGAGCTTGTCAGCATTACTTGAATAAAAGAGATATGACTGTGCCAATTTTCACACTCCTATGTGTGAGCTAACAGGGTGTTGTGGTGGCAGCTCTCTCACTCGGGAAGCTTATTTCACAAAAAACCACAATGTTAAAGCAGACTCCTTAACACATGCTTTTCCCCATGAAGCATAGACAGAGGGTCTGTAGTTTTCTAATGACATTACGATGGATCACAATCAACTACTATGAAAGTTATTTTTTAGTAATTTTAGCTACAAGCCTAATTGTCTGGTCACCTGAATTCAGGGGCTTCTGAATCTTGCATTTGAATCTAGCTGCAATATTAATAAACTTCCAGAAAGGACTGTTAATACTATACAAAATGTTTTGAATTTGCTGCTTAAAAGAGTTTTGGATTTTTGCTTCTGTTATTATCTCTTTTCTGATAAAATGCAAACCGCTTAATGAGTGGTTTGCATCCGCTAGACTACAATATTTTGCAGTGCATTGTGGGGTTTTACGACTGCATTACATTAAGCTTTCAGCCATTATCAATTGACAAAACTCACTTACTAGCTCTCTATATAGTGTACTATTCAGATTTGGGTCTACATCTTGAACAAAATGCTCCAATGGCTCCAATAAATACTGTATTTCTTTGTGTAATGTACCTAATTCAGATACATGGATTATATCCATGAAAAGAATCTGTGCTGCAATCATATGGAGGTTTGTGGATTTTTTTTTTTTGAAAGAACTGGAAGAAAAAATAATTGAGAACCGCTGCCCTAGCAGACTCCAAATGCCCCCTGATATCATGGGGTTCAGTCTGGGTTATTAGACCTGGCACGGTGGTCACAAATCAACCACCTGCTGCAGTTCAACCTAGCACCTACCAACAGCTGCTTGGGAGCTGAACAAACCCCATGCCACATACACACCAACTCGACACCATACCACATCATCAGGCTCATTTTCATACAGGACTGATGGGCAGTGGTCTGCTGCAAGCGGACTTTTGCAGGCAAGAGACCATTACTGAAGTCACTGCCTGTGTGCACAAATGAAATATGTGATGCTGTGGAATTTGACGGAATGCACGCTTGAGAAAATATTTGCTTCTACTGCACAGGCCAGGCGTAAGTCTGAAATTTACAGTCTCAAAGAAAGGGATGATTAACTCTAACTTCTTCGGCGCTGGTTGGATAGCTATGTTGATTTTTTTCAGTGTGTAGTTTCTCGGTTTAATCCCTACCATGAACGTTTCAGCCTTGTCTGACTCAATCTGGATCATTTTTACAGCATATGTACAGCAAATGTTTTTCCTGTACCACACCTACAGAATACACAATATGGCCTAAAGACTGTGGACACCTAACCATAACACCCATATGTGGTTCTTCCCCAAACTGTTGCCACAAAGTTGGAAACACACAGCTGTCAGGCATGACTTTGTATGCTTTAATGTTCACTGGAACTTTAACATTCTTCACTGGAACTAAGGGCCTAGCCCAAACCTGTTCGAGCATGACAATGCCCCTGTTCACAATATAAGGTCCATGAAGACATGGCGTGTGAAGGTTGGAGTGGAAGAACTCCAGTATTCTGCACAGAGCCCTGACCTCAACCCCACTGAACACCTTTGGGATGAACTGGAACACCGACTGCACCCCAGACCTCCTCACCCAGCATCAGTGCCCAACTATCTCTACCTCTAAAACACCATACACAATTATGACTTAGAGCGACCTGCTAAAGATAGAATATTAAAAAGAAATGGAAAAACTCAAAGTTTTGCTCGTGGGATGTTAAGAGTCGAGCAACTTTGTTATCACAGAGACATCCACGCTATGGAGAAAGCCACTTACGGCAAAGGATAAAGAGCAAGCACTCATTCAGATTACTAATTTCTCAAGAGAGCCTAAGAGAAATATGCATTAAGCAAAAGCAATGCCAGCCACTAATTTTTAGACAACCATGTTCGCTTTCCTACAATCATAGAATACCATGTCCTGTCACTCAGATGGATGTCTCACTGGGAGCTTGCGTGGGTTCCACATTTAAAATGCTTTTTAGAAGCTCGGTTCGTGCCGGCATAGATCATTTGTGCAAATCTATGCGTGTTGGGCTTCTAAGCACAGCGTGTGTTTGCAAAGAGAGAATGTGGAGATGTAAATGACATCATCACTTCATTGGGTACACATGACAGATTGCTTCCAGCATCCCAGGGTCAAATTTTAACACCGGTAGTAAAGATTACAGAGTTTCTGATCCAGGAGAGGAGGAATATGCTGAATGTGTAAAATATTTTTTTTCCACCCCATACCAAAGCACTTGGAACAGAGTATTTATGGCCGTTCTTTCACATATAGGAATGTGAAAGCATGAGCTCATAAACCCTTCCCGTAATTCCATCGTTCAAGCAAGTCAATAAGCTTTCAATGTGATCCCACTGCAAAAAAAAAAAAAAAAAAAAAAAGCAATGCTCTGTTTCATCTCATTTCTGAGCAGCAGGAGTGAGCTTCAACAGGTGTTTCCTGTCTCTGCTAGATTCCACACTGACCTCCTGGCCTGATAGTCAACACAGAAACTCCAACAGATAACAAGCATGTTTGTGTTAAACCAAGCCCTGCTTCTCACGCTGAGCTGAGCATGAATCCACATTTCATTTGGATGTTTTGTGCTCTGATATAAGTGACATCATGCAACGTGTCCATGGAATACTAGATAATGGGAGAAGAAAGACTAGAAGATGAAAATGTGGGAGATTTGCCAGTTGAAATCAATAACTGTGGGCGAACATGCTTTATGGAAAAACTGGCATAAAATTGCTGCTATGATTTATGTGACTGAGTTCTGCTTTGAGAAGAAAAATCTCTATATGGTGGGCAAAAATTACACAGACATGCCAAACCTCTGTCAAATAAAACCAAATGAATCGAGGCTTTATTAATGAACTTACAACCTAAGAAGCAAATGAGTATTTGTGTACCAATTTCTTTATCACTACCCCGGCTCTAGACCTGAGGACTTGCACTTGATAGTTTTGAGTTTATTATTCCTCTTCTAACACACATGATTCTTTTCCTTGGGCTGTCACTAATGATTTTAGACTTGAAAAAAAAAGGGAAAATATAACTTGGCATTAAGATGGTAGTCTGTTTTTCATGAAGTATTTCTGGTCGTGCACTACCATGGACGGACGTAACCTAAAATCAGCAAGACAGCCCAGCTTCATTGGAAGCTGAAATATCATAGCTTCGTGACAAAATTGCAAATGAAACCAAAGCGCCAGGCAAAACAAGTCTCTAGTCTGGCTATTTTTATCTTGAAGTTCAGTGGTGACAAAATTCTCAGCCTGAAGCATGAATCCCACATCACCATATTACAGACTGAGAGGATCATTTACATATGGCCCAAAATCATAGTTTCAGCTGATGTATGGCATAAGACAGGGCTTGAGAATATGATGAGAAATGTATGTCTGCCATATACTATATGATTTAGCTAGGAACAGTTATGAGGCTTTGAAGCAATATAGCCGGGTAACACTACCTAGGTAGCTACTTGATACTAATAATACAGCAATCGTTTCTTTCTAATTTCTGTGCCATCACGATAATCACGGCAAAAACAGAAAATGGGATATAATTTCACAACTTTTCTGTGTGGAGGAAAAACAAGTCACAAAATCAAAGGCTCTGAGGTGACCAAGACGCATAACTGAGATGCGTGGAATGGCTTACGTTTCAACAAAGATGCAAAAACGTTATTTTCTGTACCATGTGGGAGTCTATGCATTTTTTAAATTTCTGTTAATTTTGTGATTAGGAAATGTAGCTGTCAAGCTAATCATACGTTACATAGCTAACTTACCTTAGTTTGGATATTTTCTCTACAACAGTTCACCCCCTCACAGTTCTGTAATTGTGAAATGCACACAGATTTCGAGTGACTTTTAAGTTTTAACATGCGTGAAAGCATAAATACTTAATACATATGCAACTGCGTGAAGCTGGCATCCCACTGGGAAGGCAAAAAATGTCATCTGTATTTTTACAGATTTGTGCTGCAAAACTTACTGTTTGCTTCCAGAGATGTTGAAACGGTTGAGAGTGACATCACGGTGTATTAAACCAGATTCAGCGCATTAACTCACATATTGGATTTGGATAATAGTAGGTGATGTTCTACATGTTCTACATGGGTGTAGCATGGAGTATGCAGAGTAATATTAATTAAAACATGGGCTCTAACAAGGAGAATAATATTGGTTATAACAAGGGGTATAGCATAGAGTGTGAGAGGTAATATTGGTTCTAACATGGAGTACAGCATGGACTATGCAGAGAAACATTTGTCATAATGTAGGGTATAGCATGGAGTGTAAAGAGTAAGTTTGGTTACAACAAGGAGTATGCAGAGTAATACTAGTTAGAACATGGGGCATATTATGGAGTATGCAGAGAAATGATGGTTATAGCATGGGGTACAGCATGGAGTTTGCAGAGTAATATGAGTTATAACCTGGGGTATATTATGGAGTATGCAGAGTATCATTTGTTCTAACACGGAGTATGATATGGACGATGCAGAGTAATATTGGTTAGAACATGGGGTATAGCATGACGTATGCAGAGAAATATTGGTTATAACATGGGGTATAAGTATAAAATGGAACGCCTAGTACCATGGGGTATATATAGAGTGAGATGGTATAACACATTTCATGGTAATATAACAAGCTCTAATAGTTTGTTAGGACCACAGGAACTGCATACTGTTAGTCAACATTTCATTCCTACTGGTCAAAGTTATATTGATGTATTTAAATAGGCATCATAACAAAATATTTTAAAATATTTAAAAGCCACAGAAAATTGATATATTAGCTGATGATATATTAAAGATGTGTAACTGAAAGGGCATCCTACTGCACCCTCTAAGCTTGATTAAATTATTCATTTTTGTTCATGCTTTTAAAAAGACATGAACAACTTCATTCAGTCAATTCAGGCTGTCATAAAGATTTGGCGATTTACATACCGTGTTTATGACAATGTGGCTTGCCCTTTATTTGGTAACAATAGGTGCTCATTTTTCATTACAATATGAAACGTCTACCATTTTGATGTCAGAGTGAATTTCTTGCGTCCACTTCCCATGACAGATGAGATGACAGTTAAGGGCTGAACCTATTATCTACCAATCTGTAAAGAGGAAATGAAGCTTTCAAGAGGTAATAGGTTTGCATTATCTTACAAGTGCTCTAAGGTTATTACCAAACTCTTTGCGCTAACAGAAAAGCTTTTTTTTTTCTTGATCTAATTACTTGGTATAGCCATTTCGACGAGGCTAACAATTTTTCTGTGTTTATCTCGACATATGATTTAGACAACACTCTGAGGCAAACGTAAAGTGTAATCCCTGGTCACAGCAATTACACTGGTCCAAAATTAACTGCAAATGCAATCAAAGTTTTGTGAAACAAAATTAAGAAATTAAAATAACCACTCGCTTGCTGTCTTTACCCTAGGGACAACAATTTATAATTTCATTAACCTTCTATCTCTGAAATTACATCTACTGTTAAGACATCATTTTAAGACACAGGAAAGAAAATGGAAGCTGATATAACAGCTCGGCCATTATTTCATATTCCAAAGACTCATACTCATTTTCATTTCGTGAATAGGAAGCCATAATTCAGCAGTGGCATGAATTACTGACTTCGACCGGACTGCGACATAGCGGCTGTGAAATCAGTGGCTGCGTGTGCGGTCTACGTCCATGCGAATCAATCAGTTATGGTTATAAAGCATCCTGCTCAAACACTCAACTACAAATCAATGCCCAAAAGAATGGCAATCAAGAAATTACACGTGGTTGTACTTTTGAA
This sequence comes from Pangasius djambal, assembly GCA_022985145.1. Classification (NCBI taxonomy): domain Eukaryota; kingdom Metazoa; phylum Chordata; class Actinopteri; order Siluriformes; family Pangasiidae; genus Pangasius; species Pangasius djambal. Next base: position 15,067,649 of record CM040997.1, read on the forward strand.
TTTGCCTGGTGCTCCACACAGTTACTAAGTGTTCAACTCCTCCAGTGCAGGCAAATGTTTCTACATGAAAAAATAACAGAAAGCTAAAAAATGAAAGGGGAAAAAAAAAAGAGGAATGAGAAGCGTCTGCAGTCAACTGATTGCACAGATGGTATGGCAATGAAATGCAAAGGTTTACAGTGAGGAATGAGTAGTGTGGCTTTGTCTGCTGGCACAGGCAGCCCGTGATGTACAAGCAATAGCATAATGAAGCAACATAACAGAAAAAAACGACACTTAACTGTGCAACAGGTACAAACATTATGAGTCATTATTATTACAGGCACAGACATTGTTAGTCAAGAAGCACGGTTATGATTTGTGCGGATTAAACAACTCTGACCCACTCAGATTCAAACAGTGATACAACTGATGGAAAGTCTTCGACTCTCAAAAGAGAACAGTTTCTCTGAATGATCCGATTTATTCCGGCACTAATCCATGCCCATGCCCACTTGGCACACCACTTGCCAGACATCACACCTTTAACTCATGAATTGGATGATACTAAATGTCATACATTTTTATTCCCACATTAAATGGAAAGGAAAGGTTAAAATGTCAATCGCATCCCAGTATGTGTGCTGATAACACTCCCGGCTTCTCAAACCGGATCAATAGCAGCGAGCCCATTCCTAGAATGGAGCTGGGAGCTCTCCAGATATCAAAGGAGTTGGGAATCGGTTGAGACTGCTTACATGCCATCCTCACTCAACCTTTAGAAAGAATATAAATAAACCGTTAAGTGATAGTGTACCAAATCCAGCATAGCATCAATACCAAAAAAAAAAAAAAGAGTTGGCTTTCCAAAACAATATCTGACTCAATTTGCCAACTGAAATAATTCCTACGTATCTGCTTCAGAGGGATCCCAAGCGCTGCTCCCAGTGTTCAAAGTTAATCAGTAACCGCTGCCGATATGGCTGTAGACTTTGGAGCGTTGAACGCGTTCATGGTGTGCTCAAACACGCAGGAAAGAAAACAAGAAAGAAACCAAATCCCTCTTATACAGTCATGCACTTTGACAACAATTACAACTTACAGCTATTACAACTGTTATTTATTTATTATTATTAAGAACACCATGTCATACTTTTAACCATGTCGAAAGTCTGTGAAACGTGTGCTATTACTAGCATCACTGCAGTTAAAAACAGACATTCCCTCAAGTTAATCAGACAGAAAATGCAGCTTGTCATGTCACCAAGAAACCGGAAAGTGCGGACTTCTTGTCTCCTTACAGAACACGATCACACGCAAGTTTTTTCGTAATCCACTTATTATGAGCCTTAGATTATGTGGAGCATCCACCGTACAAGTCCCTGTGAATGACTTTAGAAACTTTAGACACGGTAACGTATTCGCATGAATTGAAATTAAGCTGGCATTACTGTCAGAACTGTGCTATTATAAAAAACTCATCAACATCTTCTCACCAGTCATATTGGAGAATTTAACAGCACTGTTGTATAAAAGGCTTTATTTAAATGTGCTTTATTTAAAAGGTGCATGAGGTAAGATTATCTTTATGCTCTCCACCTGGCTCCTACTCCTTATGTTTACAGTACAGCAACTTATTTTTTTTTTTCAATCTTTGCACTACTGTCATATGATTCACTTTTTTATTAGAACCGTGTGCTGGTCGGTGCCGCACTGTAACTCTCTGTGCCCGCTGTCTTGTTTTGATAGTTTTGTACTGTCTTGTGCTGTTTGCACATGTTTGCACTGTGCACTTTATGTAAGTATATGTAATGTCTACTGTAGTTCTGTGTTTTGTTTCATGCAGCACCTTGGTCCTGGAGAAACGTTGTTTCGTTTCACTGTGTACTAACTAGCTGTATATGGTTGAAATGACAATAAAGCCACTTGACTTGACTCAGTTAGACAAGATTAGTCTTTTTTTTTTTTTTAAGATTAGATCTCTAACGGTTCAACATTTGAATGATTCCTGCCTGTGTTCACAAAGCTCCGCCCCCACGATCTACAGTGGCCCGTAGAGTGTCTATAAAATGACTGACAGGAAGCATATCAAAACACAAACAAGCATTCCAGACCAGAAGTTGGTTTTCCAAATGGCTTTTCTCAGTGATGTAACACACTTTTGCTAAGCCCATGGCTTAATCCATTGTTTTTTTTATCATGTTCTACATATCTTCCAAGACATTTGTACAAGTGAGGAATAAAAAAAAATCCATTACTGCAGCTTTAAATGTGCTTTTAACTACTAGGAACATGTTCTGCAGGATGAAGCTAGAGTAAACAGGTTCTATCTATCTATCTATCTATCTATCTATCTATCTGAGCATGACACAACTAGCTAAACACATTGTGCATATGCATGCTTAGGAATCTGCTTGTATGTGGCAACAAGAGCAACATTAGAAAGTGCCGTGCCATAAACTGTTCAATGCTTTAATAAAAAGAATGCTTAAAGACAGATGACAGTGATACCCCGGGCTTTACCTGAATCTGGAAGTCCAGAATGATAATGTGTCCCTTTTTTGAAAGCCTAGGCTTAAAAAGATGGAGGTTTTCTGTCGCTGATAATTGCCGTTGATAATAAGGTAAGATTCTGGGTATCAAGAGCTAGCTAAGAACATTAAAAATGGAGTTAACAAAAGTATTAAAACGGCATAGAGTATTGTTCCAGATCATAATGGTTTAAGGAGTGCTTCATAAGTGCTTCTAAGAATGAACTTCTTCTACGGGGAGTGGTTCAAACCGTGCATATTGCTGGCTGTGCAAACGAAATGGCGGCGCACTTTGGATGGGAACAAGGATGCTAATGTTTTCAGTGCCATCTCATCTGACTTAAAAGACATAGTACGCAGAGGGACCAACCTATACCTTTGCATCTGTCGACAACACAACGGCCCAGTCGCTGCGAAGGTGGGCAAAACATTCAGATGTTTCTGTTTCTGAGGATAACTTTTCCCAACTGCTCACACCACCTGCTCCATTAAGCTTCAGACGCTTCAGTAAGCGTTTAACTGCTGATATAAAGTTATGTAATCCACCCACATTGTGAACAATTGCAGCCACCTTGAAATTTTCAGGGACATAACTTGTGGTGCATGTAGAGCATGTACACGTAAATAGTACGAACAGCAATGAGCCCAACCAAACCAATCATGAAATGCATACACTCAGGAAATGGAGGGAATGCTGGTCAAGCTCTGGCAGAATGATTTGCAAAAAATTCCCAACGTGTCCTTCGTGTTTTCAATTATCTTCTTTTTTGCTTAGGAGAATGCCTGCAGAACGAACCACCACAACAAGTTGCCCGAGCTTAATGTTTCAAGCTAAAGCCCAACTGATAAACAGTTTTCACAATCATTCTCATGAAACAATGGGATTTTTGGATCAGGTGCTCTTCGCCAGCGATGCCTCAAGGTGAAAGACTGTGTAATGCGTCTCAGCTGGATTGTGTAGTGTGAACAGCGCTACACTGACAAGACAATACGTTGCAAGCTATAAATGTCATGTAGTGCGAGCAGTACAGCGAGTCCGGGACACTGAAAGTCATGCAGTGCCTGATAGGCATTGTGCACATGCAATCCTACAAATGACCCGCTATTATTTCCATAAAGAAGCAACAGTCTGCCAGTCTTCTCTGACTTTGCACATATGCTAAACTGCACATTCAATCCCAGTGGTGCCTGTTAAGTGTGAAGGCTGCTTGTTTACGAGTCTCATCTTTAAAAGGATAACTACTCACACTAATTTGCTCCGATCTTCAGAAATGCAAATGACATCTCAAGAGACCAAAATACATATTTGGTGGGTGGAGTTGGCAGGGAGCTGGATGTGCTTTTCTATTCATGAAATGGAGCTTATTTTTTGATCATTTATCTCTTTTAACTCTAATCTGCGCAATATTAGGCGAATTATAAAAATCTGTTTAATGAGCCGTGCTGTTTTGATTATTTTCAATGAAATCACTTGACAGCGGAATAGAAGAGGCTGTCATCAATAACCGTGCACATCTAATCATTCCGACTGCCTAAACAGCTAAATCTCCAGGCTTTAATGAACCCTGGATGTGGTAATACAACACTGTAGGTGTTAAGTCAGCACTATGGTTGCAGATGATCAAATCATGCTTTTCTCTGCTACATATAGAAAAGAAGTAAAAAAAATATATATATATATATATATATATATATATATATATATATATATATATATATATATATATATATATCTAGGCTTCTGAGTATAGACTTTAGGTATTCAGCAAGTACAAAAGCAATGCCTCTACTTCTGGTAGAAGTATCTACTTTTAGAAGTATCTACTGGGAGAAGTGTCCTCTGGTTGAAGTACCTACTGGTAGAAATATCTTCTGGTAGAAGTATCTACTTTTAGAGGTATCTACTGGTAGAAGTATCTACTTTTAGAAGCATCTTCTGGTAGAAGTATCTACTTTTAGAAGCATCTTCTGGTAGAAGTAACTACTGGTAGAAGTATCTACTTGTAGAAGTATCTACTTTCAGAAGTATCTACTGAAACAAGTGTCCTCTGGTAGAAGTATCTACTGGTAGAAGTGTAATCTGGTAGAAGTGTCCTCTGGTAGAAGTATCTACTTTTAGAAGTATCTACTGGTAGAAGTGTCTACTGGTAGAAGTGTCTACTTTTAGAAGTATCTACTGGTAGAAATATCTTCTGGTAGAAGTATCTACTGGTAGAAGTGTAATCTGGTAGAAGTGTCCTCTGGTAGAAGTGTCTACTTTTAGAAGTATCTACTGGTAGAAATATCTTCTGGTAGAAGTATATTCTGGTAGAAATATCTTCTGGTAGGTGTATCTATGAGAAGTTATTTTGGAAAGTCTAAAGAGGGGAAACTTGCCTTTCTGTTCAATCTAACCCAGAGGCAGGGTGGAAAGCCAGCATGCCATCTGGGACCAGGCCAGGCTAGTCTGACCTTAATGACTTTTTATTGTTGTGTAGGAGCAGCAGTTGTTGTTGAGATGCTTCAGTGCTACACACAGACACCTCACATCACCATTCTTATTGAAATCATGCCGACCTTCCCATACAGCCCATTGGCCACAGGCTCCAGACGGGAGGCGCTGCTTACTCATCCATTAAACATCCCCTACACGGCTGGTGTCATCCCCTCTTCGCCTGTTTTTGTTTCTTTGTTTGTTTTTGCCCTGTTGTGTGCGTTATTTTCCTTACCTTGCGCGACGGCTTTCAACACGTGGATGTGGAGGCAGAGGAGCGCCCAGTAACTCCTCATACACAACGAGAACTTTCTCCTTCTCCTGTAACTTCTTACGGTGTCTGACGTGTGATCAGTCGTCTTCCTGACCGCTGAAGTCGCCTTGATCTTGCTCTTATTAATACCCCGATCAGAGCGCTGGTCTCCCGGGTCGCAGCTCTGCACTGATCCGAAAAGCAGCGCGGTGTCCCCGCTGGCTGCGCGTCTCTGTCCGCTCTCTGATCCGCCCCGAACACACTGCATGATTTCCATGATCGAGCTGCGTGTAATCCTGCGACCGTGGCTCTGGCTCTGGCTCGCGCTCGCGCTGGCAGCAGAAACAGCACTAACCCGAACTTAAGTCAGAGTGAATTGTTGCGGCGTGGCGCAGACATGGAGCTGTCGGTCTCCAAATGAACGCAAAGATCCGAGCGTGTCCTGTGCGGAGCCTGTGCAGCCTACCTGCTCTGTCCAGCGCGACTCACCCGAGTGGCCGAGTATTATTCCGGATCCGTGTAAATATGCTCCAGGATTTGCTCAAAGGAAAAGTTGTGCAGTCTGCGAGTCTGTCACACGCACACGCACACGCACACAGTGCTCGTACATCCAGCCATCGTTACTCCTAAAATCCTCGGATGCGATTTCCTCGGATGTTTCATTCGCATCTCCGGGGATGATCAGCCTTTTTTATTATTATTATTATTATTTAACTCGTGGTTATTTAGAGCCCCACTGACCCACAGCAAGCTGTTGCCTCCCGGTCTCTCAGATTACATTATTCTAGCGAGTTTTACGCGTCGCTTGTAAACACTCAGACTCTGTTAACCATTTACTAAATATTTCTCACCACCAAGCAAGCCGACTTTTCCCTCCCGGGGAAGGCAGAGATCAGATTTCCCACACTGGATAATAACAGGCTGCCTCGGTGCGGCTCGCACGAGGATAACTAGTCTGATAAAGCACTAACAAGCTAGACGACTGCAATAGTTCAGCGACTGGAAGTTCGGGAATAGTGCACGGACTCGAGCGTGTGCGCGGTGACACAAGCAACAAGCGAATGCAGCTGTGCTGAGGAGAGAGAGGCGAGAGATCCGGCAAAGTGCAGCAGCAGCGTGGAGGCGCGCTTTCACTCCAACTCCGCTCTTTTACTGACTTCCTCACTGCTGCGCGTCACTCCCCGCCCCC
>CM040997.1:15074173-15139871 GCA_022985145.1 Pangasius djambal
CCCCTGCCCCCTGCTTTATCTCCCCTGCCCTCTCTAAACTACCCCCCGCCCCCTGCTTTAACTCCCCTGCCCACACTCATCCACAAATACACAGTGCTCACTCATGCAGTTAAATAGCCTCTAGCACTTTTTAAAGCCTCTATAATATACATTACACAGAATACAATTTCACTTAAAACTGGATTTCAGTGAAATTGCTGAACGATACTGCAGACGCATTTTATCCTGACAAAATCTGCAACAAATCATCAAAAGCAGCGCATCAACAAGTGAACGCACGTGCATGCAAATCAGGAAGACCAATCATCCTTCACAATCCCAGGGGGAAAACTGGAACTTGCTGTTTTGTCACCATTCAGATGTTTCGCCACATTTCAAAACCGGGGAACAAATATGACAAACTGTATGACGAACCCAGTGTTATCGATTGCTTTCAGGGGAAAGTAGCTAAAGCGTGCTCAAAAAGTCGCTAGAAGTCACCAGATGATGTCAGAGTTGAATAGTCACTGAACCATCATGATCATTTGCACATCAAAACATGCAACACGAAGTTGGGAAATTCAGAATAGAATAGAACATATTTCTTTATTTATTTATGTCGTAAATTTACGTACTTACAAAATACTATCAGTTCTATCAAACACTGACAAAAAGAAGCCGTGGTAGTGAGTAGTCAAGAAATAAACCTAGGCAAAAATTCACTTTTATTACTTGTCTTTCTCATCAAAAACCCTATTCAGACGGAATTAAAGTTACTTAAGGTCTGGGGTCATTTCCTATTTTACAGTTGCTCCACTATAAATTTATTTCCATTACAGGCCTGAATTATCTACTGTTTTCCGCCAAATTTAGCGCTCGTCTGATAATTTTAGTCCTAGATGCACATGTCCGTGATTTTTTATACAGATGTTGCCTTGCGTTAGAAAAAACGCCCAGATATCAAACACTTCAAGAGCCACGAAACGAAAAATGGATGCTTCTTGTACACTTTGTGATTATTGTTTTATTGTGTTTTCAGATTGTTGCTGGAAATTTGGTTCCCTCCGAACTGAAATAAGAGCCAGCGTCTCTTCTCTACTCCAGTTCCACGCCGTGATCATTTGACCGTGTGACTCGAACATCCGGGAAAATATAACCTGCTAGAAACTCGCTCCTCCTGTGGTAATTGTATTGCTGTCTGGATGTGAGGGTTTTATCACCGAGGAGACGTGTAAAAAATGTATTACAGATGTCCCCCTGAGAAACTAATCCGATCCGAATAGGGCTTTAAACTCTGTTGTAACCGCGCTAGCGATGTCCCAGTGTGACATCATACAACCGCCATACGACCACTAGCTTCTTCCAGGAATAACGAAAATACAGCACCAGAGTCACTGAGCACTTCACAAATATTTCAATATAAACATATTTAATGCGTTTCGATACGGAGTTTCCCTTTAACACACAGTACGTGTGTGTTATAGATGTGATGTTCTGATGTTTGAGGTAAAAAAGAGGTTGATCAACCAAATGCACAAGACAAACATGATATGTTTGCAATATGTTCATAATACATGTATAATGTGTTCCACTTCAAGGTATTGTACTGCAGTGTTACTGGATGTAATAGACAGAACAGATTCTTTTACACACTGTGTTGTGCTGAGAGAGAACTTGCATTAAGGGATTAGAAACGCTAGAGGGAACAAAAACAAAAACAGGAAACAACCTAGTTTTTTCATTGAACAATCAAAAATGTGAAGGTCGCTGTAAATTGTTCCAGAGTGAAAACATTCTTTTAAAACATGCTTAACCAGTTAAGTGATTTCAAGAAAGTGGAGCTTAAACTAAAAGTTTTTCCTAATAGGCCTAAATTCCTGTCCAGAATTCATCACTTCCTGCATGCATGGCTACAGGAAGATAGTTTGGAAAATTCAAAACTGGGCAGATGACAACATGAACATCTGTGTAGAAAATAGTTTTCCTGCGATACTGCAAGCAACAAATCATACAGGCAAATTAGAAGCATGGTCTAAAAATGTAAAAAAAAAAAAATAATAATAATAATAAATAAATAAATAAAAAGTTTCTGGTTAAATGCAGTGTTTGGTTTAATATACATATCCTAGGCTTCCTATAAGCAGTAAGTAGTCTATCATATGTAAAGAACCATTATTATTTTTTTTATTTCATTGTAACCAGTTTCCAAAAAAAAAAAAGAGAGAGGTGTGTGGAACCCTGGAGCAAGAATGTAAAAGTATCAAATGAAAATCATTTCTAATGCCAGCTTGCCTTACATTAACATGTATTGAAACGTGCACATCACTATTCCCTATAACAAAGCTATTCTTCTGGAGTATTTCAATTACACTCAAATATGTATGTGTACAAAATGTATATTTATTACATATTACACTACATGGCCAAAAGTATGTGGACCCCTGACCATGACAATCAGATCTGCTTGTTGAACGTCCCTTTCCAAAACCATGGGGATTAATATGGAGTTCTGGGAAGGCTTTCCACTGGATTTTGGAGCGTGGCTGTGGGGATTTTTGCTCATTCAGATACATGAGAATTAGTGAGGTTGGACAACGATGTTGGACGAGAAGGTTTGGTGTGCAGTCAGCGTTCCAGTTCATCCCAGAGGTGTTCAGTGGGGCTGAGGTCAGGGCCGAATGCAGGTCACTTAAATTCTTCCACGCCAGCCTTGTCAAACCGACCTCGCTTTGTACAAAGTAGCATTTTCATGCCAGAACAGGTTTGTGCTAGCATTGTTAGTTCTGGTGAAGGGAAATCCTGTACAATTGTGTGCTTCCATCTTTGTGGAAACAGTGTGGGGAAGATCCACAAATGGGTGTGATGGTCAGGTGTCCACATACTTTTGGCCATATAGTGTATGTGTACAACATGTGAATTTATTACATGTTACTTTGTTACTTGAAGCGGTGTCTTAAAAATGGACGTGTGTGTTCTCAGGATTTAAGAACAGTCCATTTTTGCAAGCTGACAGATTTTATATATATATATATCATTTTACCTCATGCGTTATCACAGATTGCAGATGAAGATAAAGTTATTTTTATGAATACATACAAAATGTTTATGTGTGAAGCATATGGTTTTGGTATTTGTATGCTATTCTTGTTAAAGGTCCTCGCTTTTTGAGGTAATAACTCACCTGATCTGAGTTTTCTTTTTTTTTTTTTTTTTTGCCGACTCATAATCCTGGCCACTGTGATCTAAGGTTTACATGAAAACAAAACATGGCTGAAATCTTCATCACGCAAGATGTTGCTTCTTCGTTGTTGCTTAAACATCCCTGTTACAACGGTTTATGCTGATCAAACCCATTAGACTAAACAATGCTCCAGCTGCTGTCCTGAGTCTGCAATATCTGCTGAGAAATGACACGAGGATCTATTTGATCTGACTACTTGCGTGGTGTTTGGGTAATTCATCAGGCCACGTTTCAGGGCTGCCTGATTCATCAGACTCAGATATCCTGCGTAATCAACGCTGCTAGTGATGGATTACGTACAGCAGATGTCTTTACAGTATGTTAAGCATGGCACCTAAGCTGAAGATGTGTTGCCTTATGCTCTCCCGAGTTTTCTTTCGGGGTAGTGAATGATAATGCGTGCATGCTTCCCGCCATCCAGTTCTCGTCATCTGCTGCTTTCAAATGACGTCTGTGTCTGTGTGGCGGCTAAAGTTGACAGACTTATAATAGCCTGTTTATTCCACGTGCAGGCTCTTCTGTGGAAGCGCGACTTAATTTTGTCAGGAATAAAGATGCAAAGTAAACCATTTCCTGCCAGCTATTTAATTCTCTTAAAACCCACAGTTGCACTGTTTACTGGTATCTTTGCATTAACATGCAGAGGCTTACTGTGACCATTTCCAATTTCCACAACCCTTAAGCCTGTCACTGGATGTCTGTTCTGACCGCATCCACAGATATATCTCTAAGAGCGGTGTGTGTCTAGAAGAGAAGTGAGCTTCCTCTTTGACAGGGGCCAATAAATCATACCCCCCCCCACCTTATCTGAATATGAGTGCCGATGACACAGCGACGGGAGCACAATCAGATGAAAAGGCGACATCGATCATGTAGAGCTTTGTTGTCACTGTGTTGGAAGAATATCAGGGAAATGCGATAAAGCCAGTCAGAATCAGGATTCATGCCTCTCCTCTAAACTGGTTTCAGATAGAGACCCCATGGATGTACCCGTGGTCTTCTTGTGGGATGACAGATGATTTATTGTGGTTTGTTAATAGCCTGGAAGAAAGACAATTCAAATTAAAGAAAGTACTGCTGTACTTAAGAGTGCCAAATGTTGAATGTTAATCAGCTTGATCAAGATGGAGAGTGAACTCAGAGGGATTGAGCAGTGTTTATCTTCATTCTCTCCAAACAAAAGGCATTTGTCTGGACCGTCTCAAGGGAGGAATGATGGAAAATTTGTTTCCCAACCATGTTTTTCTCTTTCCGAGCAAACACCATGCACCATGGTCTTGTAGTGGAAATTCTGTTTCTTTTTGATTCAACCATCTGATGTCATTATTCCCTACCAGGAAGCGTCATACGTCAGATGTCACTGCTTTCCCAAGAGCAGATGTGTGGTGCGTTTCATTTACATTCCTGTTTTAAAAACCTATCTGGAGCCGCTAGTACTCATTAGAGGATGTGACTGCATGTCTCCTTGCCAACACACTGTATGGTTCGTAAAAATAAAAAAAATAAAAAAGGACTCAGATGTGCTCAGCAGAAGCAAAGGCTCTGTCAGCCATGCAGGAAGCTGGAAGCCACTGCTGAGAGCTACACACTGATCTGGACTCAATGCAACCAAACCAGCAGCGCCAGCGTGTGTTGCGAGTGACCTTTTGCTTAGTGGGTTTCAGTTTTGTATGAGGGTGGCTGAATCTGAGACCCGTGCCTCTGTGAAAGTTTTCCATATTTGAACAAAACTTACAAAACTTACAAGGCATGTCACATGCATCTATGCTTGAACGATTGGGAGCTGTTTCTGTCCGTCAACACAGTAGATTATTGATCATGCCAGGTTATTCATATTTGTCAAGTACTTCACCAATTTCTGTATATACAAAGTCATGTTGCTCATCATTAACTGTCCATATTTTATCACCTTTGACCTATTTAAAGACAAACCACAGGTATACAGCAACAGCTCTACATATGATGAAGTGGAAGTAGAAATTATAAACAGACAGTGAATGTAACTTGGCTAAAATAAATCAAAGATATTTTCACTAAAGGTCAAATAGTTTGCTACACTGTCTCCGAGTACACAGTGTCTTGTATGAAGCGTAGCCCTACAGTGCCCTCTTTGGCACATAGTAGAAACTACATCCACCCTTCGTTCCCCTGTGTACACTGTATGGAAGGATGAAATACTGCCACAATGAGGCTTCTGTTCTGCAAGGACAGTGTATCTTGACACTCCTGAAACTAGCTTGAGGAGCACATGATCTGGCTGGCCTGTGGTGAACTGTGAAGCATACACATTGTTTTGGACTGATGGTAAACCAAAAGCACTCACTATGTTGGGTTTTACGTTTGCACGAACCAAATTGGACGAAATGTCACAGTTATGGTTAGGTGCTTTTGGAAGTCATAGTATTTAGTACACCACTATGTTCTGTGAACATTTGATGATAAAAATTCAGCTTAGTTCTCAAAACATTGCACCGTTAAGCAATTAAGCAATATCGTACGAGCAAGAGTGCGGTTATACTGAATACACCGAGTATGATTACCTGCGACGCTCGACCTTCAGTCTCGTGCCTACAGCCGAATCACAGCCGAGCCGATACTCAGTATAGATTGTGAGTACGACATTGCTTTTATACAACAGTTTTATAAATAAGAAATTAACATCGATAACTGACATTAATATCGATAACTGACATTTCAGACACAGTATGGCCAAATAATTTGTTTATTTTTGCTCCATGAGCGGAAATAGATCCTGAAGAAGCCAATTTCATCGATAGCTAGCTGGCTAGCTAGCTCACAATGATTTTCTACATTCCTGTTTAAGGTGTATCTGGTGAAATTGGCTTCCTTTCTTCCTTTCCATCTTCATCTGACGACCTTTGCTATTTTCAGTTAGAAGTTATATTCATGAAAAATGTATCCTTTGCCATGTCCGCTGATGATGTCGCTAACTCTACTGTAGTAACAGTTTCAGTGGGCAGACTGATACAAACAGTGAAACATCCCAGTGCCTTTATACTAAATATAAGCACTTTTGGATCACCGCTTGTCCGATCGAATTTGTAGACCAGAACTAACTGTTGTATAATAAGGATTTTAGCATGTTATAGTAAGTAAATCAATGTAATAATAATAACGACAACCACTTCATTCAAATCTACTATCTACCCAAATCTGACTACCCCAGTACCCATTTCCATTTCTACTTTTGTAAATATGGGATTCAGTAGTATTTGGATGCTTTTTTCTACTCTGACCATGCATGCTAAGCATCCACATACTTTTTTGCCAACTATTTGACGAATACTGTGGTTTCAGACACACTTTCCTGTGAGTGCTGTTTTGCATATTATTTAAAACAGGGGTGTGGGGCTGCAGTGCTGGCTGGGCACAAGCCTGCAGAGATTTCTACTTTCCCTTTTCTAAAACACCAAATTCAGCCACAATGGCCTTGATAATTAGTTAAATCAGGTTTGTTAAATGAGGTCTGCAAAGCTATAGCCCTCCAGGACTGCAGCCCTTCACCCCTGTTTTAAATAGTATGCAAAATAGTATTCCAGGAAAGTGTGTCTGAAACTATTCTTATTCGTCAAGTAGTTAGCAAACATACCTGGACACTTAGCACATATGGTCAGAATAAAGAACAACACAAAAAAAAGCAGAAATTATGACCAACAGAAACAAACAGCACCACATCCAAATCTACATCCTACCATAGGTATTCAATATTGTGCCATAGTATAAGGTCACAAAACATGACAGTAAATTTGTGTCCAAAGTCTGCAAATCCAAAAATGTGAATCTGTGATGAAACATTTTTCTGGAAGTTTTTCAAGACAAGAACAATTACACCATAAGTGCACCTTTGGTGCCAGTGTCTGTCTATGTCTATGTTTAAAACCGCGTTACTATACTAAATAATATGTCCAAAAGTTACGCTGCCACAAAGTTGCATACTACCAGACTAGAGTATGCCAGATGATGGTATGATAATGATATACTGTTTAGCAGATTTACAAGTGGATTGGGTTGTAGACAATAAAATTGTGTGGTTGTAGCAAAGCCTTAGTTTTACATTGGCAGTGCATGTGCATGTGTGCATGTGTGCTTAGAATAAAATGTTAAATCTGTAAATGGTTCTTTGGTTTCTGCTCTGCTGAAAGATCCAGCTTGGTCTGTCCAGCTACCAGCTGCCAAAAAAAAACAAAAACTGAGTTGGTCAAACCTGTAGATCGCTTTTACCAGCCGGGAGAAAGGAAACAGTTTCTGATGTATCGCTACTAATGCTACATCATAGAGTTTGTTACAATTTACCAGCTGGTAAAATAGTCTACTGCAGGGGTTTCCAAGCTTTTTGAGCGAATAACCCCAAATGAATGAATGACATGACCACAACCACAAGCTGTCACCACCCTCCTTTTCCAGATTTATACATTTTTTAGAGTTATAATTTAGGACTACAGTAACACATGAACATTTTAATATGTTAGGAACATATGTATGTGTAAGGTAAGTAACTAAAAACCAAAGGAACATTCACTGCACTGACTTACCAGTCTAGTGGGAAGTGTTGTTTTGTTATAGGGTGGTGTGATGCAGCCTGACGCTAAGCAGAGGAGTCTGGTTTATACTTGAGACATGACTCGACGCATGACTCTACATGGCACCCCAGAGACACAATATCCCTGTTCATTTGGTTTCCAAGTCAAACTGAAAAATGTTTAGCGATTTCATGCACAGTGATTTTAAACACACTGACAAGCTCTTTCTCTCTTGTTGTCATGTGCTTGTTGTCAATCTGACCTTACCTTCAAAACCATTTACTAATCTAGAAAATACAGATGACTGGAACGCAAAACAGACTCTTTAGTGCGTTTCAAGGCTAAATGAGAGGCTTTTAAAATTCAAATACTAACTGTAATAGGAAAACCGAGTGTTAATACTCAGTAATGGTCTAGAATTGTACGTAAGTATTCAATTTCAGACACAGTGATAGTTTGTTTAGCAGAGGGAGATTTGTACTCCATTAATTTAAATATGGCATGTTTGAATGTGACTGCAGCTAACATTTCAAAATATTTGATATTTCTAATATTCGCTCATTAATGATGAATAATTAATTGCTTCAATGAATGAAGCAAAAGAGCAGATTGTGAGTTTCTCTCAAGACCTTATTTGTGAATCAAGCGACCCCACATGGGGTCATGAACCCTAGTTCAGGAACCCCAGCTTGGCCTGTGTTTTGAGATCTCTTCAGACCAAGCTGGATTTTTCAGTGGATTATATAGAAGTCTAAAACAGAAGATTTTGTTTTCACAAAAAGTTCCATATTGAACCTCTTTTGAAAACAAGGATCATAAGCCGTCCAAAGAAAGGATCCATAAATGGACCACTTTTAAGACAGTCTGTAGCAGTGTGTGTGTGTGTGTGTGTGTGTGTGTGTGTGTGTGACCTGCCCGTTACTCACAGAACAAGCAGAAAGTCACCCTGACCGTCTCGTATACGTCTGATAAAAATTTATCAGGCACACAATTCGGTAGGTCATCCCAGGAATTAGAGACTTATCAGACAAAGCACTGGAAAGTATAATTAAGTCCGAAGGAGAATGCCTCAGAATTAAATTCACCCTGGAATCATAACAGAGGTCCGCTCCCTGTGGGTGTGTGTTTACAATGTGAATCACTACATAAATCAAAGAGGGCTGAAGACTGAATTTGAAATTATTATTTGGCTTTCGATAAAATAAAATGTCTGCAACATGTGTGTGCTATTGTTTAGGCCACGTGAAAAGGGGTTATTGTGGTCACTAATGGCATAATAAAGAATCTAAAATAAGACAAGGCACATCTGGCAGGTGGATGCTCAGCTGTCATCTGGAACTCGGCTGCGGAGACATAGAGCGAGTTGCTGTAACCTTTTCTAGATTTAATGCTGAGAGTGAGGATTTGGTAAAAAAAAAAAAAAAAAAAAAAAATCAGCTGCGACTCTTCACGTTCTGAAAGATTTCAGCATCCAGGAAAGTGTCACACTTTCTCCAGCTGCTAAAACGAATAAGCTGTATTAAAGCTTACAGTGTTTATGTGAGACCAGTAAGCTGAAGACGCCAAGCGATAATTCGATACAGTAGTCATTAATTCAATGCTGGCGGTTTGCCTGTGGATGATGCAAACATCATTTTCTATTGAGCAAAATCTCTCAGGCTGTTTACATGGTATTAATTAACAGGCACTGAGCTAATATGAATGTCATTAAACATCACCCAGAGGTGGAACACTTTCAAGGGTTTAGAGTACTTAAGGATAAATGTCTTTATGACAAGCACAAGCCCGAGCATGATCTCTGTTTATAGGCCACAGTGAAGCACAAAAAAGTTCACTCCCTTATCAGGAAAATCAAGTTACAAGAAAGCACGCTGCATAGTCACTTAGGATCAAACGTGCAAACACAGATACAGCGTACGGTGTATGCGTGACATTAGGAGAACTTTAGGCAGTTCAAAACAGTTTCTCATGTCAGGGAGTACGTTGTTTTCCCTGACATCTTCTTTCCTCTCTGTGAAATCTGAAAGAGCCATTCCTGTTTATTTCAACTCCACGCAGTGAGAGAACAAGTGAGAGCTCACCTTGTGGTGCTGGAACATTGCTGATGCAGGTCAGGATGCCTCCTGAAATGGGAAGAAATGAACCACAGGAACCCCTGCAGAGTTCAGCGTGTGCTGCTGATAGCTTCGTTACGGAAGAGATATCACTTCCCAAGGTGAAATTAAAGGTCTAGTCATGGCTCTGCGATCAGTGTTTTTCGCTGCAGACGTTGAATTTTGTATACAGTCTGAAACATACTTTGCTTTGTCTGTGAACATTTAATTCTCCAGAAAGCTATGCTCAGCCATGCTCAACAAGTGGCCATGTTTCTCTGAGTTTCTCACCATTGTTTGCACATGAACAACCAATCCGAGACAAATTTCAAAGACATTTGCTCTATTTTCTTCTTTTTATCTAGCCTGCAGTTTGGCATGGAGCATTTAGTAAAACACAGGATTCATTGTGTGCAAATTAAAAGCAGGATGCTTTAAAAAGTCACCCATAAAGAATTGCATAAGTGTTTAGTTTGTCATGAGTCACGTATGCCCTCGTGTAGTGATATGGCCCCAAAAAAGTAAGCTTGGCCATGTGAAGAAGAGATTAATCAGATGACGGCATCTATATTGAAAAACCAAAGCAGAGCAAGACATCGTCCAACCAGAACTAGCAGCATTATATAGAAGCTGAAGGATCTCAACCGGCAGTATATACTGTAAGAAGGCAAAGAGGAGCATTAGTAGAATTCAGAGCAACTCTACAAAAGGTGTTCTTGACCTTAAGATCCTAAAAGACTGCAGCTTTCATAGCCACCAGCTCCAGGTTCTCTATTAAGGAATTAGGTAACCACATCTGCCGTGATCAGGAGCCAGGAGGATGTGACATGCTCATTCAACCACCTCCAGTTTCAAAAGATGCGCTTTATTGTAACCTCCAGGCCTGAAAAGTTTACAAGAATATCGTCTCCATTGTAATATGCATACAGCTTGGGTTTGTAATTACATGTCTTATTTTTTCCAGAGCCTGTATTACTGTTATTGAATACTCATACTGCCAAAAAGTATATTCATTTCCAATTGCATTGTTATCGTAGTGCAGAGATATGAATCCATGTGACCTGCATTCTTACTCAAGCATTGTAACATGATCTACTGCCATTCATCAGATTGAGATTATTAGATAATTCCTTACAGGTAACGTTCCAAGGGTCACGGCTATTATTTACCTGCTCTGTGCATGATTTTCATTGTCTGCCTTTGATTCTACATTGTGGCTTTTTTTACTTTATTTTATTTTATTTTTTGGTGTTCCTTGATAAATCTGAACAATAAAAGCCATTGGTCTAGTTTCTGCAGCATAGACAGCCTGGCTTGTTCGCCACTGATGCAACCAGGTGTGAGAGCTTTTATGATGTGAGCATAAAAGCACAAGACTAAGCTATGTGCTCTGCATTTCAGCTGGTCCAATTGTTTCAAGTCTGTTATACTACCAGATTTCTAAAAAATAAAGAGTAGCTCATGCTTAAGCCTTGGATAGGCTTCATGCTTTAAAATCCTAACAGATTATTATATATATAAAAAAAAAAAAGACAGAGCTTTGCACGCTTTCTGACAGTCCCCTAGGGAGTTATTTTCCTCATATTACAATGAATCCGACTTTACAGTGGTCTGCATAAGTATTCACCCCCTAGAACTTTTTGTAGTGTCACAACCTGGAACTCTGATGGACTTAACTGGAGTCATGACTTGATGTCTACACAGAACATCCCACAATAGTGAAGTGGGAGATTAAAATAGTTTTGAAAAAAAAAAAAAGAGTAAAAGATGTTGTTGCATAAGTATTCACCATTATTGGTGCGAAACCTCTAACCCAATTGCCATGAGAAGTCACATAATTAGTTGAATGGAGTCGATTTTTACACTTTGTGCAAGTAAAGTGTCACATGATCACGGTAGAAATATACCCGGTTCTCAAAGGAGTATTTTAGAGAACATACCTAAACACACAGCATCGTGAAGATCAAGAAGCTATCAAATCAAGTCCGGGACAATATTCTGGTTTAGAGTTTAGTTCTAAAAAATATCAAAATATCTAAAAAAAAAACATCCTGTGGAGCAATATTAAATGTACTATTTAAAAAAATTAATATAAAGAATATGGCCTAACCCTGACTCTGCCTATACGAGACCGTCCACCAAAACTCAGTGACCGAGTAAGGAGTCATCTAGGGGGTGATTACTTATGCATGCCACCTCATTCATGGTGTGATTATAAATCACAGTTTACAGCAGTCACATGAGAAGCATGCATGCCAAATTTGTGTTAACATACTGATATACATTTTATGATCATTAAGCTATGAGTTCAGTGTCACATTCACAAACAATTACTTTTGACAGGAAATTATGTCACCACACAACTAAGGGATCACATGTTACCCCTAATTTCCTTTTGCTGCTAAAAAAAAAAAACACAGAAGTGACTTCATTTCTACCTTTAATGTTCAGTTCAGTCATCCGTTCTTATCAAAGTTTGGTATATATTTTTGGTAACTTAGAGTTTTGTTGTTTTGTTTTGATTTATAAACACTAAGAATAAATATATATAAATTATATCAATACATAATTCATTACAATTCATTTCTATGCACTTGTCTGTATTTAATGAATACAGCAACGACGCCAGGACACACAGCTGATCAGTGCAGTGTGAAAACCAGTTTGTTGTAGAAATATATGTGATAAGTGCGCCTGACATATTGATAAATGTTTTGCAGATGGTTGTGCACCAGTGTGTGTTTTGCTGAAAATATCGGAGAATTAAAATGTGTATAAAGTTTACCAAAATGTATCTGGGTATGTCAGAGCAAAGACATGGTTTTCTGAAAGCACTTTAGAATCAAGTTTTCAATCAAGAAAAATTGCTAAACGGTGATTAAAGTCCCACAGTGTATGCCCAATGTAACAGCCTCTGAGATTCAGACACCACTTTCTTTCAGACATAATAGTGTGCTATTAAGATTTTCTTTTCTTTTACTACATTTGATGGCACAAACAATTGCTTCATTCATTCAGGGTCAGGAGCTTTCGCCTAAAAATGATTATTTCAGGCGCCATCCTGCAGGTACATTTTAATTATGGATGCTTGGTGGCATTAATTGCCAATGTCAGTCCTTGTTCTTTCTGTCAATTTAAGTTTTCCACAGGCTTTTAATTTTGCACATGCTTAAACACTGACTTCTGCCTTATTGAGCTCATGCGCAAACATGAATTTTAAATAACACTCTAACCCTAAGTGGGAAGGATTTCACCGATAGAAATACAGTGACATTCAAAATGATTCACTTTAAAATGTGGCATTTGATTCCACAAAGATTAATCTTTTTTTTTTTTTTTTTTCAGTTTATCCAAGGAGAAAGCTGATGTTAAAATGCATGGTATCCTCTTCTGGCATTCTTAGCTAAATCAATTGCACTTAACTAATAATATTAATAATAGCGTATTGATCCATGGTCTGTTTCCCTGTACTGCTATGAGTACATTACCATAATGACGGATAGACTGGAAGTACCTCAGATTACATTAGAAGAGTGAAGGACATGCCCTCCTGTCTTCTCTTTCTGTGATGCTGTAAACTAAATGTCAACAGACATTTGAGATATATATATAGTATATTTCAAACGTTCCTGGACCCCTGGTAGTCTCAGGCATTACTACTGAACTATGTTTCTGGTTTATATAAAAACATGAAACACTGAAGAGGGTACACTGGCACATTGGCACAGCGTGTAGGGTTACTGTCTTTGCTCTCCCAGTTTCCACTTGGGTTTTCTCAGAGTTCTCTGGTTTCCTGCAAGGTAAATAGATTGGCTACTCTAAATTGCCATCCAGGTGTGAATAGGTGTGTGTGCCAGTGCCCTGAGACGGACTGGCATCCCATTCAGGGTTGTATTCTCCAGCCTTGTGCCCATTGTTCCTGGGATAGGCGCCAGATTCTGGTCTGTGCCTCTGACCAGCATAAGGCCGTTATAGAAGACGAATGCTGATACACTAAAGCATGGATCATATTTTAGAATAGAATAGCATTTTGACTATCTAAGTATTTGCACTACAGTCAATAAAGAAGCCATTTGTTGCAGTTCTTACGTTCATTGTTATTCTCAGTGGTTGCTCATGGAAACAGAGTCCAGATTGCTATTATTTGCAGAAGCTGATAAACATTCCTGGTGTGTACTTAAAGATGAAATAAAATTCAATGGAAAGAAAATTGAAACATTAGAGAGTTAGGGAGTTAGGGTGAAAATTGATTTTAGAGGCTTAATCGAGTCTTTCCGAGGGGTGAATGACTTTTTAGGGCTCTGTGCTTGATTGGGAATGATGCCTCTCTCAGAATGCTACCTAATCAGATATATATATATATAACGTACTGTATTGTATGTATTTTATATATTATATATTATATACTGGGGACAATTTATTACATAAATAGTTTATCCATTTTGGACACCAGTGGTTTTCGCATAAAAGAATGGAACTAATGGAACCAGGTTCACTGGTTCGCCAGAGGTACAGCTTTGAACATGAGTGCAGTGATGCATCTTTCAACACATCAGATGTGGTTCAAGGATTTGCACTTCTCTAAGGCATTTGTGCAGATGGTACACATTGATGTTGGAGCCATATTTTTTGCATCCCCCTCTTCAAAAAACACGTTGCACTAATTTTTTTCATCCTGTTTTACGGAGCCTCCTGTGAGGAAATTGAGGATTGTTTCCGACTGCCCATGAGGAAATTTAACCTCCACTTGCCTTGCTGAAGGCCCTTGTTTATAGGGTCCATAATCCTAGGCTGGATGGATGCTCTCAAACAAGTATGTCTCTCTAGGTAGCTCCTTCTTGGTGCCATTGCTGATGTGAGCTAGTGAACTTCCTTTGGTTGTGAACAGATCTCCAGCATTAGCCATGGACACGTGTCTGGACCCCTAGTCATCTCACCCATTACTTATCCATCCAGTTTCCATCCATTACTAGGAAGAGTACTGCCCCTAAGAACTCATATGCCAGGGATACTCAGCTCATCAACACAGGCCAGGTGGTGTACCAACACCTCAGGCTTGCATTAACCACTCCCACTTGCAAAAAATCATTATGAACAAGCTTATGGCTGCAAAAATATCTCTAATATCTCCCGTAAGAACACTAAGCCTTATGTATTGTGTTGTTTTCAGAAGGCTATACTTGGCCTTTGGTTTTTATCTCCTCGCTTTGCCGACATGTGAGCTTGTTTCCACATCTCTCTCTCTCTCTCTCTCTCTCTCTCTCTCTCTCAGAGAGTTAACAAGGCTGGGAGGCAGCCTTGGTGCATGGCAAGCTGGCAGACTTTCTCCCCTGTCTCTCATACCTCTGATTAGTCAAGGACTTTCTACAGCTGGTGTTCTGGTAGATGCAGCACCTTCAGCACATGTCATTCACGATGCTTCCATGCGGCTGAACAACAGATCGTTGGCATTTCCCCATGTACCGCAAGTGTTTTGTCCTCCTCTTCTCTCTCTCTCTGTTTCTCTATCTCTACGTTTGTATTCCAGTCTCTAAATTTGTTTACCATCAACATCAAATGTACTATTCACAGTTTTATTTTTTTTTACGGTTTGTCTTTTATAGTTTTCTCAAACTTAAAATCAAGTAGTAAATGTAAGTCAAACTTCATTGTAGCTATTGCTCCCTGATAAGGAAGCAGAAATCCAAATACAATTCTATTTACAATTTTATATATATATATATATAAGCCAAAACATTAAAACCACTGACAGGTCACGTGAATAACACTGATTATCTCTTTACTATGATTATCGGGGTCATGGGCACTTAACGCTCATTGATACAAGAGGGGAGCGAAGGCTAGCCTGTCTGGTTCGATCTAACAGAAGAGCTACTGTAGCACAAATTGCTACAGTAATGTTAATGCTGGCTATAATAGAAAGGTGTCAGAACACACAGTGCATCGCAGCTTGCTGCGTATGAGGCTGCATAACAGCAGACCAGTCACACTATGGGAAGAAGTCAAGCCGGCGGAGGCAGTGTGATGCTCTGGGCAGTGTTCTGCTGGGAAACCTTGGGTCCTGACATTCATGTGGATGTTACTTTGACACGTACCACCTATGTAAATATTGTTACAGACCAAGTACACCCCTTCATGGCAACGGTATTCCCTAATGGCAGTGGCCTCTTTCAGCAGGATAATGCGCCCTGCCACACTGCAGAAATTGTTCAGGAATGGTTTGAGGAACATGACGAAGAGTTCAAGGTGTTGACTTGGCCTCCAAATTCGCCAGATCTCAATCCAATCGAGCATCTGTGGGATGTTAGGATCTGCTGCTAACGTCTTGGTGCCAGATACCACAGCACACCTTCAGAGGTCTTGCGGAGTCCATGCCTCAACAAGGTCAGAGCTGTTTTGGCGGCACAAGGAGGACCTACACAATATTAGGCAGGCGGTTTTAATGTTATGGCAAATGCATGTCAAAATATGTCTATTTTTTTAACCAATGTATTTTACATGTTGTTGTTAAATATACTGTAATATATCTGTGCTGCTGTAGTATAAGTAAGAAAAGAAACGTTACAGGACATGCTGTCATAGGAAAATAATTAACGCCAGTGCTGTATGACGTGTTAGTTTATTGTTTTCCAATAACACCACATCCCATGTGGTTTTATTTGCCCACGAACTTTCAAACTTTACATTTATTAATTAACAGCAAATCATGCTTTTTAATCTTTTATAATTACATTTAATGCAATCCACTTATGTCACAGCAGATATAAAAGGTCATTCCCTGCACCAGCTCCTCTTTTTAATCTTTCTTGAAAAACAAATTGGAACTTATCATGTTACAGAGACACCGTGAAGTGCAAAGTCTTGAAAGCCCTGAAAACTTTCACGTGGTGGAAAACCTACAAAAGTCACAAAGTGCTCACACTGGAGACACCTTCCATTAACGTTAAATAAACTTGTGCTTACAGAAAAATTCTGTTAATGTATTAGAAGGAGTGCTTTAATATAAACGTATCATTTATGTTACAACCTGGACTAATGTCAGCGCTGTGTTATTACGGAAGATTAATCAGCAAACCCTGACCAATCAGATTCATGGATTCAACAGAAGCAACCCAGAAATTCATCAATTAAAAAAACAATAGCTTTTTTTCCACCACGCATAGTGTGTTATTTGCCCTCTAGTGTTCAGGAGAATCAGATTCCAACTATAGGACTAGAATTGGCTGAGAGTTCCTATGTCCAACAGGTACTAGTGCAGGAGATCACAACAATGTAGTCCATGAAAGTCAGTCTGGTCATTAAGCAATACCCTGAGGCTCCTGGCAGACTCTGTAGATGATATTGATTACGAACTAGTACTGACTGCGATGTTGCAATGGGTCGCAGAATTAGCCGGGATCACAAAAGGCCTCCTAAATATCCTTGAATGGAGCTTTTTGTTTGGTGGACTACTTTCAACCCAGCAGTATACTGATGGGTTTAAAAATGATGTGTCGCTGCTGTACTGAGAATCCACCACACAAATAATATCTGCTCTGACGTGGAGGGAAACACTGAAACAGTCGGGCTACAGTCCGCAAAATGTGTACCTACGTGGTGATCTGTATTGTAGGTGGACTGGATAAAATGGCCAATTGGCCAGTCATTGCAGCTACAAGGTAGGTGCACGTAATAGTCAGATGATGGTAGTTTCATTTCTGTAGATATTAAAGTTCACTCGAATGTATAGTGGGGTCCAAAAATCCACTAGGGAAAATACTTCTATTTTGCATTCTTTTCTAGTTACTTTTTAATTTAATTACTTCTTTTCTAATAACTATTTACATGAATTTCAGAATTACTTAGTGCACTCGAGCTGGCGTGGACTCCACAAGTTTGTGTAAAACCTGATGATCCATGTTAGATGAGCTCCATCGGAGTGGCTAATAAACACCTGCTTCAGCGGAAGGGATAAGAGTCAAGGAAAATCGGATTTTTTTTTTTTTTTTTTTTTTTGTACAAAGGAATTAACATGGTCAACATCACAAATTGGTTCCAGTGTAAACAGAAATATTGGAATACTTCTAGAAATACTGAATATTCAAGTCATTGAACATTTCCTTTCTTTGTTTGAAATTTTTCAAAATTCTCATTTCCAGATTTAAACAAACAAAAACAAAAATCTTAATTTTTGGACCTCACTGTATGTTTGCCATCTGTTTTTGTAGATGTGAATATGTTAAAAAATAATACAAATATAGAAAGATATTTTGTTTATATAATTAAACTAAAATAATGCACATCATACTATGCATTGGAGTATATCTATCTATATATGTAACATACATACATTTGTATATAGAAAATAGAAAATGTGACATTTATTTATTTATTTATTTATTTATTTATTCTTGTGATACACAGATTAAAAATGGCAAATTACTTATATCTACAGTAGAAATATAACACTGTCAGTTTTTCTATTTTTAAAATATCTTCAATTTAACCTTGATCGGATACTCTTCATGCCCTTTATTATATTTGGCCACTGGATGGCAGACTTTTTAATCTCACTTCCTGTTGGAAGATAAGGCTACATCCAAGACCACATACTGTCATAGCTCATGTCACTGTGTAGCACTATTTAGATATGCCCTGGTATGAGAACTCTAGTTTATAAAGAATATGGCTTTGTATAAAAGTGTGTCCTGGTCATGTTAATGTTACAGATGTGCAGCAGTAAGTAGACTGAGTAGACTTGACTCTTAGACGGTTGATGAAACTGAACTACAAAATTTTAGGATTTTTTTTCTTTTTATTTGTAGCTTAAGATAGCTTAGGATAGCTTAAGCATAAGATCAGTGACATAATTGTTTGGCTTCTCAAACTGTGGACCAAGGATCTTGTCATCCCAGACAATCCAGCCATCCATCTCAACATCGCACTCGATATCAGTTTCTCATCGATATCATATCAGAATCTGCCAGGAACATGCTCTTTGAGCACAAGATGACGTTCATGGACCACAGTATTGCAATCTCCTGGTCCTGGAGCTGTTGGAGTATGCAGCTCGACTTCTAGTCCAAGCCCAATGGAATGTCATTCCTCAGCTTAGTGCAACTTCCAACTGGGTGGTCTTCTAGCTTGCACTGTGAAACCAGTGTCTTATATCTCACCTTCAGGGCTGTCACTTGCACGTCACCCACCTCCACTGAGTCACCTAATCACACACTACATCCTGTCCACTGAGGTCTGCGAATGAGTATCTGAAGCACCCTTCATTAGCTGGCTTTCTCTCCAAATGTGTCTCATTTGTGGTTCCGCAACAGAGGACTGAGCTACCTTCCTCTTATTATCTTGCAGAATCTCTTGCAACCTTCAAGACGAATTTCCAGACATGCTTATCTCACCATAACTCTCTTTTGCTTCATGCCTTACTGAATGGCAATGTCACTTGGATCTTCTCATTGTATGACTTCACCTTTTTCATTGTCTGTGTTTATGGTATCTTGTAGCTCTTGGCACTGCATAAGAGATCCTCTTTTTGCTCCTCGTCCACTATGCTTGAAATGGAAGCCTAGTTACTATGCAGGCATTTGCATGGATATTGGCACTTTATTAACTGTGTGCTTGAACTGTGTGCCCTGTTTTAAGTAGCTTTTGTTAAAACTGTCTGCCAAATGAGTAAATGTAAGTACATATTTAAATATTCCTCCGAATGTTAGAGAAACAAATTCAGTGCTTATCAGTTCCAATCCCTGAGAGCTAGAGGCACGGCTCAGCTCTACAAAAGCTGATCATTTGAGCACCTGGCACCATGGATCAGGTGCCTTGAAATAAAAGATCACCAAACTGTACTGGATTCTGGCCCTTCAAAGGCTGGATTGATGACTTCTGCTGTACATATTAGTAAATTCATTTATTACACAGGCTCACACTCATTTTTTTTTTTTTTTTTTTTGTGGCTCTACTCTTAGTCATTCTTGGTAAACCAGTGCACTGTTTATATGTATAAGAATCAAACAAATGATTCAATGAATCAAAATCAGAATCAGTATTAGTTTTATTGGTCCAGTAAAATTCATTTAGCAGGTGTTTGCTTACGTTAATACTGATAATCTAACAAGCAGAACATTTTATATATATATATATATATATATAGTATATTTCAAACGTTCCTGGACCCCTGGTAGTCTCAGGTATTACTACTGAATTATGTTTCTGGTTTATATAAAGTATATATATATATATATATATATATATATATATATATATATATATATATATATATTGTAGAGGAAAATGTCTTCCAAAATTTTTCATACTTAGTTTATATTATATATTCAGATATCCTTTAAGAATGCCTTTGACAAAAAGAACGTATAGAAATCATTCTCATGGCTGGAAGCTGTCGTAAGGTTGTGAGACTTACGACTTACGAAAAGACTGGAAGTGTTATGGACCAACCGAGAAGTGGACATCCACGAACAGCCACTGACGGACGAAGACACAACCGACGTGGTGCTGGCAAACACAGTCCACTATGTAGGGAGAATTTTGGGACACCCTGTATACTGTATTCAAGAGATTCTAAGAAATAAATGAATAGGGCATTTGGCCACTCTGTAATATTGTTATTCAGTAAGAGAGAGTGTTATGATCTAATAATCAAGTGTTCATTGAAAAGTGGACTCTTGAGATGCTTTCTGAAGGTTGCAGGATAAACAGAGATAGGTAATTAGCTTAGTCTCCCAGTCCTGTCTGCTCCTGCAGAAATTTTCCCCAGTCCTGCCTACTCCAACCATTATTCTGGTTTCCACACTGCTTTCATTTAAACCACAGTGACCCTGACCAGGACAAAGCAGATACTGAAAATGAATGAAAGAACACAGCAGACTAGAGTTGTGTCTAGTGTGCTTCCTGATCTTTGTCCCACGAGCTTCATATCTGACCACTCGCTCCATGAGAGTAAAAAAAACACACAACTTTTTTATTGGCATCCCAGTTCAATGTGCATGACAATCCACCATCGAGAAACTGCATATGAGTCAAGTGTTTGGAGTGAAACTTATAACGCCATATAACGAAAACATCTCCAGAGGACTTTCAGTCACAGACTTTCCAATGAATGAGTGTGTGTACCAGAAAGCTGCCACACTAAATGTATACTGTATATATAAGGATGGATTTCATGATATACAGACCAAAAGAAGATTATATCTCTATTGTCAATCTATCAAGATTTATTGTATCTACAAGGGACTGGTATATGATATGTACTCATTCATTATTTTTGCAAAGCAAATTTAAGTATCATTACAAATCAGTTCATATTGGTCTCCTTTAAAATTAGTCAGAAATAGTTTTCTTGATCTTAAAAGATTTTTTCTTGATCTTGGCTAAAAGTTGTTCATGCATTTGCGGCTGCTGTGATAAATCTCTGGAAGTCTATTATCTAACCTGTGAATTTTGTGTGTGTGTGTGTGTGTATATATATATATATATATATATATATATATATATATATATATATATATATATATATATATATATATATATATATATATATATATATATATATATACATATATATATATATATATGCAGCAATGTATTTGTAACTTGTATATACATATATAGTGTATGCTATCTGACAGTAAAGAGGTAATGGGTGGAAATTATTGTTGTGTATTTGATATAAAATTCCCTTAATTATTTCCCCCCCCCCACTGATACTATTTACTATTTGCTATTTAAGGTCAACAAAGCAAAAAGGTCTCAAACCGACTTTTTCATGATATTAAGAACAAAACAAGACGATCGGTTTACAAATGCGATTGCAAAATTGCTGCAAGGCTCTTGATTGTGAACTACTAAAAATTCAATTGCTTATTTTCACAATTCTGTTGTAATTAGAATTGGGTGGTGAATGTCTGAAAAGGTCTTGCCTCAGCAAATGTGGAATCAGTGAAACACAAAGTTATGCTAATAAGACCTTTATCGTGGTGGTAATAAGAGCTTAGCTTAGAGAATGCTTTCTGCAAATCACTGAAAGGAATTCACTCTTTAAAACCTTAATATGATACCACAGTATCAACCCTGAAAAAAACCTTTGATATGTGAACAAACTCGTCAAAACTGCTCGCAGTGATGTTAGAGTCTGTTAGATACCACGAAGCTATAAATACATACGTCTGTTTGGAAAAATATACCGACTAACCCTATTTAAAAAAGTAAAATACAAATTGAGCGTTCATAAACTCTCACCTACATTTGGTTACATTAGGTAATGGTCAAACATTAGGAAGGATCTAAAATAGTAGACTACATTAGAAACAAGAAAAACCTTGACTTTGAGTCATTGGCTTCCTTATAGAAAAATTATTCCTCTTCCTGAGAATCTTATTACATGAAGAATCTTTCATTATTTTGCAATATGCTTTTCAGAAGTGTTACAGGGTTCATGTGGAACTGAATTGCATCATTTAAACTTTTACCCTAATGTATTGATTTCATGAAAAATGTTTTTAACAGGAGAAAAGTAATTCATAACCTGTGTGTGTGTGTGTGTTTGGGGTGGGGGGATTTTAAACATAACATTTATATATTTTTTAAAAATCCAATAGAAGAATTCGTGTGTGTGTGTGTGTGTGTGTGTGTGTGTGTGTGTGTGTGCATGATGACCTGTAGTGGACTAGTGGCCCATCTAGCGTGTCTTCACTGTGCCCAGCGTTTATGGGATAAGGTTCGGTTCCACTGCAACCCTGACCAGGATGAAGCACTTACTGAAGATGACTGAAAGAGACAATATAGTATAATGTGAAAGACCAAGAATTTGAAGTGAAGGCTAAGTTCCTTAGTTTCTCCCTCATAAAGGTTGTTTTATTAATTATCTAAAAATTATATTTATGTTCGTTGAAATGGTGTTTCAAACTGAAAAAGGTGAAGATGTGTTTATCTATTAGTGTAATTGAATTGCTTATTGTTTCTCTATTCTGCACTGATCTATGCCAGTGGTTCTCAAAGTGGGATCTGGGGACCACCAGTGGTCTGTGATTTTTTATTTATTTATTTTTTTGCAATATCACAATCCACCATGATCAAAATTATTATATTTGTTATTGAGCTCTTATATTTATTACCCTGTTTGTTTGGTCCCTTCTATTGAATCCTTTGTGTTTAATCCAAATTCTGCTAGGAACAAAAAAAAAACCTCAGTTGTTTTAATAAATAGACAAAATATTATTATACACATTGATATAATGTTCATGAAATAATTCTGTTCATGCAGTTGATTTTTACAGGTAAAAAGGGGCTGCTGTTTGAGTGAACATCTGAAGGTGCTGTGCTAGACATGATTCTGATAAGCCAGTGGTTCTCAGAAGGCAGCCTGGGGATCCCAAGGGGTCCATGAAGCATAGCCAGAGGGTCTGTGATTTTTATTTTGCTTTGTTATAGTGGTAGAAATCAGAACTCTGCATTATCAAAGTTTATTATAGCCTCTTAATTACTGAGTTTATAGTTATCTCACTGATCGTTTTAATGGGTGGTTTGAATATATCAGGCGCTACCGGAGCATCCAGGGGTGCACAAATATACTGAAAAACACTGACTTTCCCCAAGCTATCAGTGACAGCATAATTTGCATGGCCATCTTTTTTTTTTTTTTTACACACTACTTTGCACCTTGCACACTACTTTGCACATTGCACACTACATTGCACATTGCACACTTACTTGTGTACCCTACCTATCTTATATTTATGGATATTTTGTGTGCCACTTGTGTATGTTTGTACGGTATACTGAAGGTTTATTGTTTTGCCCTGGGTATTATTGGTATTAGTTTAAATATTTTTGTTTTTAGTAGACGTTATATGTTAATATACAGTACTGTGCAAAAGTCTTAGGCACCCTATTTGTACTAAAAAAGATTTTTATTTTATGACTTCTACATTATCGAGTCAGTTCAAAAACATTTCGGATTTCCAAACATTAGTTTTCCAGGACAAAATGAAATATTACAGAAAAATATTTGTATGTCAGTAAAGAAAGTAATATATTACGTAAGAGACCGAAAAAAAAAAAAAGTCAAAGTCTCCAGAAGAAGTGTGGCTGGTTTCCTTATACAACTGCACAAATGGTACCTCAGACTACTCTTTTTTTTCTTTTTTTTTAAAGCAAAGGGTCGTCACACCAAATATTGACTTATTATTATTATTATTATTATTATTATTATTGTTATTATTATTACTGTTTAGTTTTTTTTTTAATGTGCATTTAATTTCATGCTATTTCAATTGCATGTGCCTCAGCCTTGTGTGTGCACAGTACCGTGTGTGCAGTATGTGTGTGCGAATGACAAATACAAGACTCAAGCAAACATTTTTAATCCAACTAACAATAAATCAACAGCATGTGTCACTTTAGTGAGTTTTGTCAGAGGAATAAAAACCTCCTATGGCTCTCCAAAATATAAATATAGTACACACTTAATAAGGCTAGCATTTGAACAGTTGTAAGCCTATAATGGTAATAATAATAATAATAATAAAAAAAATAATAATGATGATGATAAACAAATTGTTTTGATGGGGTCAGTGGAGTTTATTCTGCAGTGAAAGAGCTTAGAGAAAGTTTGTGCACCCCTGGAACAAGGCCCTGACAGCAAGAAGGCCTAGAAGGGAGTATTTTTGCTGCAGTGTGAGATTGTAGCTGGTGTAACTCCGCCTATGAACACCCATACAGCCTGTGGTGCTAGCCTCTGTTCCTCTCCTCTCAGTCAGGTGCAGCTTAAAGCCCTCTCCGCCCGACCGGCGTCTCCCTGCTGAGATTTTCAAACTTGATTTGATCTGTCGGAATGTGTGTGTCCTACTGAAGTCGCAGGTAAATACAGGCTTCTTCTTGTTGTTGTTGTTTTTGTTGTTGCTTTTGTTGTTGCTGCTGCTGCTGCTGTTGCGATGCTACTCGGAAGTCAGAGGAGACTTTTTTTTTTTTTTTTTTTTTTTTAACGCAGATACTGTGAACCTTAGTGTGCGTGCTCGTGAGCTCGAAGCGCGCGACAAGCGCACGAGAAAACTTGAAGCTGACAGAATTAATGAAACTACACGGTGTTTTAGTTGAGGAGGGGAAAACCGTTCCTGGTGAACTTGTCTTCAGACTAATATTTGGACTTCCCCAGCTCAATGAGTGGTTATTGTTGCTGTTTTTTTTTTTTTGTTTGTTTGTTTTTTTTCGGCGTACATTTGACTAAAAGCCGCAGGAGAATGCGAGCTGAGGAAGAAACTGGGCTTTTACCTGGGTTGTGTTGTCCTCTGGTGAAGACACTTCACTGAACACACACACACTTTGTCTGAAGGCAGATGGAGTCAAGGGATTTGTTTGCTTTGTAAAAGCTGTGACAGACCAAAACTGCAGTGAAATACAATTTTAAAATATAAATAAATATCAAGAAAACATGTATCTAGTCACTGAACAAGTGTAAAGTTTCATTTTAAACTCAAACTGTGGCTAAATTCAAAAGAGCACTTCAGTGGTCTTCTCAGTGGTGTTCAATATGACAGCATGGTATCAATATTGATATAAATAATATCACGATACATTGTTCAGTATACCACACTATACTGTACTGACAGTATCCATAAGCTATTCTGAGTACTTCTACAAAACTACAACACTGACCAACTATACTGATACAGTAACAAGTAGCTGCTTGATGGTTATGTCTTTTACTTATTGAGTTATTTCATTTTTCCTTATTCTGAATTCATATTTTGTATTAAAAACATTATTACTTAGTATATAGGCTTTTGTAGGCTAAAATGACACAATGACACTGTTCTTTTACTGGCATTTAAAAAAAGCAAACATCAGCATTAAATATTTGTCATGTCTTTTACATAATCATGTAAAATATACATAAATATACATCACAAATTAAATATTGTGGTATGATAATCTAAAAAAAAATAAGACTATTGTGAATTTATCATATCGTTTACAGTCTACAGTCATCCAGCTTTTGAAACAGGAAGTATTTCATGACAAGACGTGGAGGAAAAAAGCTTCACATTAGATGGGTGAGCATTGTGGACAAAAAAAAAAAAATTCATATCACAATACGATAGGGTTTGTAGGGTTTATTGGGTTGTACTGTTGGGAAACTTCTTAAAGGTTCCATGTCGAACCGTACAACAGAGGTCTTCCTTCTCAGAAGGATCCCATCTGGAAACCTGGAATGATGAACAATCCAAGGAACCCTTGAGGAACTTTTGTGTGTTTGAGAGGATGGCATTAAATGCCATATCTCTGCAATGGCAGTGTTTTTGATTAGGGTGAGCGCAACAGAAAAGTGTTTGTCCTATCTTTGGGAGATTGCAAGTTTGAATCCCGACAATGGAATCCAAAGAAGCAAAAGTGGCCATGCTGTCTGGGTAGGAGGGATGGCATACTCTCTCCCCTGTCAATCACAGTGACACTATCCAATCACTGGTGTCTGTGTATGCGGAAGAGGGTAGATAGCACTCTCATCTGAGTGTGTACGCTGTCCTGGGACGCTGCATGAGCAGCAGTCAGAAAAAAAAAATGCAGTTGGTTTCATGTGTCTGGCAGGAAGCCTTTATCCACCACGGTTGTTAGCTGTCGTATGTTAGGGGAGAGCTGACTGGTGGATGGGAATTGGCAGCTGACCAGACTGTGGAGAAACTGCAACCTGATCTGTTGAACAATTCATATAAGTTCAAATGACTGACACCGATATGATTGTAGGATATGTTTGTAAGAAAAAAGTAGGAGCAGTACCCCCACCCCTAACCTTAACATTAATCTTCTTATCTTTTTTTATATGCTTAGAGTTGTGCCTCTTTTGAGATCATGCTAGAGCTTTCTTTAAAACTGGCTTGTTTTCAGCTTTCATCAGTTTATCAGAACAAAGAAAAAATATAACTTTCTCAGTTCACTTGGTTGTTTAAAACATAGAAAATATCTTGTACTATTTCAAGGGATGTTTTTTGTAATTCATACATGTAAAAATGGTATGATGCCACTTTTTCTTTTCCATTACTGATACTGAAACTGGGTGCATTGGCTTGAACTGATGTTTTTTTTTTTTTTTTTAACTACTAAGCTTTAAAAGGAGCTATTTTTAATCGAAACTTAAGTTAATTATCTAAAATGATGACACCCAAACTTTTCAAACACTTTATTGCAAGAAATACGCCTGCTGTTTAGCATTTCTCCTTGTTTAGTGTGAAGTATTTCCACACAGCTATCATATCAACTCCCATACATTCTTTGCAAAATAGCTAACTACTCACAGTTGTTACGGTATTCTGGGTGGATAATGCTATTATCATGTGACCTGCTTCACATCACTTTATGTTACATTGCACTACGACATAACATGGTGATATTTCAGGCTAGATTTGTTACAGAATCAGATCGGATTTCATTTTTTTTCCGCTGATATTGACCTCATGCCAATAGCTTACTGGATGTCAGATTGTGCATTCTCTAAGTACAACTATTTAATATATCCTTAGGATATCTTTATACTAATATGTCACTACAAGTCTGCATGACAGGTTTTAAAAATGACACTGGTATCACGCACAAGCACTTTAGTGTTTAATTACACTCGAGCTGATTTACTGTGTCATGCAGTATTTCACACTGTGTTGCTGTGCTTGTAGGTTATTCTACACCTTTCAATAGGAAATACTCTACATTCAAATAAGGAGGTTCTTCGGTTCTTGTTTTTACTTCTTGAAGGGTTTCAGGAGCTTTCAGTACCAAGACAAGACCATTTCTTAATAACTCTTTACACAGCCTCTTTAAGAAGGGTTCTACCAATGAAGAACAGTCATCTCTGAATGTTTAATGCTTCATCATCAGTTATGACAATGGCATTGATTACGCATACTTTTCCTGGTATGAAATCTTTATCTGCGTTTAAAAGAAGGACCATAAAGAACTTAAAATGAGGCAGGAAAATACATGTCAGTCAAGGAGCCTAATGATTTCTCTCTTTTATCAAATATGGCATCGGAACTCTCTGTGGCAGTTTCTAATGAGGCAAAATGTTTAATTAGAAGTCAAACCAACTGTGCATAACATCATGTTACACATCTTTTGAGTAATAATCACATTTGCATTATACCCTTGCTCTTGCATGTGAGTGGATTTTTAAGAATAAGATCGTTCATTGCTTTGGAAATGAATGCAATTTAGGCATGTGTTGACAATCGGGTTGTTTAATATGCTGCCATGATCTGGGTCATTTTTCATTTATTATAAGTATAATGTTTATGGATGGATGAAACCATTTGCATTGTTTGCTAGCTCTGTGAATGTTCATGCTTTATCTATTATCTCTTACATTTTCAGATTCGCCCTTCCTATTTGCTTAGCAGTGACACTAATTAGGGCGCGCTACTACACGTGTACTTTCAGCAATACTAACAACACTATTCAGGCACCTGAACTTTTACACACACAGCCTCACGCACATATAGATTGCACTTGGTCTAGGCTCTCAGCATGTGGGAGCACAATGGGTTAATGGAAATGTCATTTGAATAGCCGGTGGTGTGACAGACAAGGATCCTCTGTGAATACCGAACAGTTGCCTGATTCTGTATGCTTTTAAACCTCAACTTTGCTTAACAAATTGAGCAGCATGTCATGCGCCCCTCACAAAATCAAGGACAAGCTCCAGACGAGCAAAAATTCAATTTGAAACCTGTCCTTTATAAGTTGACCTCATCCCGCTGGCCCCATTACCTTCATCACCTCCTCCGTCGACGTTAAAGTTGCTGTTCTAGCAGGGGACTTATTATGCACCCAGTTTTGGATGTACTTCAAAATATCAGCTCCGCGGGCTGCCCGGACATTTGCTCTTTCTTTTTTTTTTTCCCAGAGTTCATTTTCTGTTTCCCACTGAGCCTTTCTTGCAAACACCCAAGGGTCTTGTGGTGTTAAAATAATTGGCACCTTTTAACAAGCCTCATGAAAGTGTGTGTCCTATCGAAATTTGTGAGAATTACACTGGGACGTTGATTAAACATGCTAACTTTAAGTATTTATAAATTCCAGGAGTAGTGCTTGTTCTGTCATGGATATTCAGTAATATCAGAGTTCTTAGACTCACACACTGAAAGTTCAATTCTTCTGCTCTGGTACAGTGCAAGCTCATTCTTGACACTGATGATACTAGTATAGGGTCAGTATAAAGTTGGAAATTCTTCTGCAGAGCAAGGACACATACCTTCAAGGTCAGTTGACACTCTTGACAAAGCTGCATCTGTTTATGGTGAAGGCATTTGGTTTTGGATTGCATCACCCCTAGTATTTACTGGCTCACACTCCACTGCAAAACAATACATTTTATTGTGAATCACCTTCCAAAGAGTTATGCATTTCTCTCACCAGTCTGACTCACTAGGCTTATAAAATATTATCGTCGTTTTAATCAAAGCGGACTCGTCATGTTTGATCATGCTTCATGAAATTGAAATGAGTTCTTTTCACATCCATTAGTAAATGTCTGATTCAAAACGGTTACCCCATTCACCCTCTGTAGATATTAATGTGCATTTTTAGAATGATTTGTTTTTTCAGTAGAGGCTTTCTGTAACACAGTTACTCAAAAATGAATGATAGGTCTCACTGATAGGACACTATGTGTAATGTTAAACTGATTTTCACTGTGTAAGGAAAATAATCAATGATAAGGTGGTGGAATGCAGCCCAAAGTTGATTATTTTCCAATAACAGCACATTCTGATGTGTTTTTCCTCTTATACCACAGCAATTTGCCAACACAAACCATTGTTAAATAATGACATTTTTCTCCATTTATAGTTATGCTTAACATCGTGAAACCATGAAACAAGTTCCTGTTATCGCTTACATTAAAGCAGCTTTAAACACTGTTGTTTAAGCTGTTCCCTTTTCTCGGTCTCTATTTTATTCTCTCTCTTGAAGTTACTAAGACAAAATCGCAGAGTCTTCTGTCATGACGAGTGCAAGGCGGTGACACCGGAGACTCCTTCCAAAAAACGCAAAATAAACATCTCCTTACAAAAACTTTGCCATATCAGCAGTTAGACACATTTTCATATCTGTTTATTTGAAGCACGTATTATAAAAGTGCTATGTAAGTTAGAACGAGTAAGTTAGAACGAGTGCATTAATATAAATGCAGCCGGCACTATTGTCAGTGGCGTGCTGTTATAGAAAATTTAGAGAATATAGAGTTAACACCTTCTGGCCAGTCAGATTTGAGAATTCGACAGCGCTGGGTATAATGGCATTTTAAAGTCTAGTCGTGTTTTAACCTTCTGTTACCCTGCTCTGTTGTTCTGGTTCTGGCACTTTAATTCATCGAGTGAATGAGCTTCTTCAACTCAATTCAACTCAATATTACACTTGGAGGAACTTTCATGCTCATCCAATGCATGCTTTTTAGAATTTTGTCATTATGAGCAGGCATAAATTTGCACAGGTGTTTTGCCTTGGGAAGGTTTTGCCTTGAAACCGATAAATATATACGCAAGGAAGCAAGACAGATCCATTACAGATGCTGTGGAGGTTCGCTAAAAAATAGCTTTCAGATGTAATAAAGGGAACAGCAACTGGCTTATATATTGTTATTGGGTCCTAAATGTGTTATTAGTTCAAAATGGAGGTACATTACACACAGCTACCTGAATGACGTCCAATATATGATTTAAATATCAACAAAGTACAGATACTGGAAAGGACTTAGAGATCAAATCCAATTCGTGGATGCGGAACGGCTGTTCAGAATTTTTTTGTTTTTTTTTCCGAAGGAGAAGAATGTTGTTTTGCTTTAAGTGACCAGAAAACTCAATAAGTCAATTATCGTGAATGCATTCTCTTCGCATTATGTGTACATGACCGCAATCCATTGATGGCATTCACAGTTCCATCAAAACAAACAGATTGAAAGCGCTCGCACGTCGACTAATTATTCACATTACTGCGTGCAACTTTCACTGCATTTGTGCGGCACGTCTCCTTTCAGAAGGCTGTTTCTGAAAACACTTAGAGCTGGTGGTTTTTAAAAATTTAATGTAATTCAGGAGACTTGAAACAGTGATCCTTGAAATTCACCTACTTCACTCCACTGCAAATTGTGGTACAGAGTATAAGCAGCACAGAATGCCTCATTGTCTCGCTGGAGTTTATAGCTCGTTTGGTGCCATTTGTAGCCCCTTATCTCTAATCTGCACTTTCCCAAAGCAGCTGAAAAGTTTCTCAGCATCTCTGGCTCTGAAGATGTGAAATTCTAGCAGTAGTAAGGGCTTGGTCGGGGGAGGCCGCTGCACTGCTTCACACTGTGTTTCAGTTTCACACAAAACAGCTCACCGCAGTTCCTATGTACCGGTAGGCTGGAGGAGCAAGGCTGCAGCCCCATTGGCTGGAGACGCTCTGTTGGTTCGTGGTTGTGCTAAAATCAGACAGCGTGGCTAGAA
Source organism: Pangasius djambal (assembly GCA_022985145.1). Classification (NCBI taxonomy): domain Eukaryota; kingdom Metazoa; phylum Chordata; class Actinopteri; order Siluriformes; family Pangasiidae; genus Pangasius; species Pangasius djambal. Next base: position 15,105,504 of record CM040997.1, read on the forward strand.
CACGTGGTGAGCACTTCCGCTTGACATTGCTCTCCACCACGAGTGCGAAACAGTTTCGGTCCCGGTCCTGGGGAAGAAGACTGAGAGGAAACTATAGTGAAACAGGATCAAAACTGTATGTGTGACTCGGTTTGCAAAACTAAAGATAAATTTAAACTCATACGCCCTCGTATATGCTCTGTTCAGTCAAGTGCACAACAAATCAATCTTTGATTGCACTTCTTTGTGAACAACCTTTGGGTTGGCATGTCTATAAAAGTTCATCATCTCTATGACACTCCTCGGTTTTACCAGGCTGAAATATCAGATCCATTTTCAGCATCATCTGCCTATTCTGCTCTACTGTTTATTTCTGGTGATGCAATAAGAATTGCTGCTTTTGAATATCTTTTTTTTTTTTTCTTTTTTTTTTTGCGAAGGCGTACCCCGTTGTGCAGCCCTATAAGTAAACACAAAGCTTGTGAGACCTTGCCTCCGCCTCTGATAGCCTGATCTCACATGAACAGGCGAGCCTGAACATCTGTTCTCGAAATGAGGAAGTGAAGATGTTAGTCACCTCCTCCAAAATAAGCTCAGAGGAAACTTGGTTAGGCTTGTATTGTTAGCTGGGGGTGTGGGCAAAAGCCAAGCATTTGTGTGCCCGTCCACATATGAGCGTGCGAGAGCACCTTGTGCGTCGTGAATGAGTCGGCTGAGTCACAAAGACATTACACAGAAATTTGACAGAATGGCGTGTCACTTTTTATGTTGAGAGCCTGGTGTGTGAGGGGGGGAAACCCTGTGGATTGTTTCCAGTTAGTTATCACCTGAGCTAGAAAACAAAGGGAGTAGAAGCCTCTCTCTGAAGTGGCTGTTTAACATTTCTAAATGCCCCCGTTTGCGGCGTCATCAGTTCACTCTGATGTCCCCCTCACTTTCCCATTGGTCATGCGGCTGCGTCCTCAAGAGCACATGAGTGTCTTAGCTTATTAATTAAAGTAGGAGGGACTGCTAGTGGTCTAACACCTGGTTTGACTTTTCTGTCAGCAGAGGCGGTACGTGAGAGACCGTCCTACAGCATGGTGTATCGCTGTTATCAGCTACGGACACACAGACATGTCTCATCCTTGGACTTCTACTGTGTCTCTAAAGCCCGTGTAATTACGCATAAATCAAAAGTAACATCGCAATTTGTTTCTGGGTGGGTCACGATCCATGATATGATCACGACTATATTTCATAGTGGTTTGCAAGTTACTGAACAGAGCAACGAAATGAATTTCCCGACTGATTAAAAAAAATATATAACTCTACAAGGAAACCTCAAAGAAAAAGAATAACGGAGACCACTTAGGCCAAAGTGCCTTTACGAACTATTTTTAAGTGCACTTAAGTGCATTTCCCGACAAAATTAACAGGTAAACTGTTTCAAAATGTGAACAATTCCTTCTAAAATGAAAACCATCAAACTATAGATGGCATATTTAATACATGTTAAATATAAAGTACATCATCTATTATTATTTCCGTATTTAAAAGTGCAATAAATTTAAAGGCGAGCAAGTATTTAACCTCTCCTTACATAGAACACCACTGGACATTCAACTTAAGGCTGTTTTAAATAAAAAAAAAAATTATGTTAGGCTCCAGTTAACACCTTGTTTAATGAAATCCCTTTATGAAAATGACATTTTCTATCATTTTGTTCATCAACATTTAATTTTTAAGACCTGAATATTAACAATGTTTGGTTCTAAACACACTGGAAGATTTTTTTTTTTTTAGGTATATTCAGATTTTTTCCTTTTTTACTCATTGTATTCCTAAATAGCAGCATAAATATATTAAAATTTTGAACACGTACATTTTTATTTAACATTTTTAAAACAAGCAATTCATGTTTCATTGTTTTAGTTTTTATTGCACTTCTCTTAGCATTCTTTCTACAGCTAAGGAATGAAAAATATTTGTGACTCAGTAAGTCAGAACAAAGATCAACTATTTTTTTGACGTCGCTTAAAGCTCTCGTTTTAGAACGTTTTAATGTCCTTGACCAGGTAAAATATCACGGCATCAATGATTCCTTTCCAGCGCTCACTTGTTTTCTCGCGAGTAACGCCTTTTTCAAACGCTTTTATTGCACTTGCTGAAATAGCGAATAAAGTCTGCTCCGAAAAACGACTCGAGGTGCCTGAGCGTTTTCAGCGCAACCGATAAATGTGTTTAGTATCATGAGACACTTGATCGCTTTTCCAAGAGAAGATCTTGGAGATACTTTAATTGTTCATGATCTAAAATCACCATGTCGCTCACCTCTACAGAAACTAGCCATGCAATCATAATATAGCTACTGAGGATAGCTGTACTGTTACAGATGGATCATAGTAGCACGTGTTATGTAAATACACATGCATCACCTTCAGTAATGGGTCATGGATCAACAGAGTGACTTATATTCCTGTACAGTATTTGTGTTATAACTTTTTACCCGACAGATGATGTAACACGAGCCTGAATTTGACGTTACTTACATGCTAACTATACAGGAACTGTGTGTGGTGGTCTGGGAAAATGTCGCTGTGGCTGAATTCCGGTAAACAGCCAAAACTAACGACAAATTGGGTTTTTCTGCCAGTTATATGCTTTAAGAAACCATAAATATATTTCACTGAAATGATTTGGGAATGTGTTTCTTTACTTTTTAACTCCATTTCGGCGGTCTCCTTGTAAAACTCGTGCTGTCTAAGGAGGCAGTTTAACAAACGCAGAAGTCAGTCTGCCTAAAGACGATTAAAACCTTGCTCGCTTAGCGTGATTTCTTGACACAGTGAATGCCAGGCTTTGGATAGCTACGTGACACAGCGAAACAGACATAAGCCAAATCAATTCGGCTTGTAATCAGGTACTGTCTGTCGACTTTTCTTCCGTGCCGCAGTCAGAATGGCAATGCATTTTTCTCCATTTTCACCAGAATTGAAAAAGCTGTAATTGTATTGTCATTGAAATATGGTGCAAAAGAGAACCGTCTGAGTAAACAAGTAGTTTTCAGAAATATGCACAGTGGCTCCAGAAGTGCGAGACCTCCAAAGAAAATACTTCTATTTACACAAGCTATAGAAATTTAATACAAATGTTTAATTACAAATTATATTATCAGCGATAACCTGAGTGAAAAGTGAAAAGTGCAATTTTGGACATTTTTTTATTTTCTTAGTTTTAACTATTTCTATATTTCCAGGTATGAATAAAAAAAACAACAAAACAAAACAGAATTTCAGTGTAGTGTCAGACTTTAGGACGCCACTGTATGTTCTGGAAAATGTCCGACTTTCACCATTTGAAGAATACATACTATTAATATGGTGCATAGTACATAAATATTGTCATAATCAAGAAGTAACTCTTACTGGAAAACCAGCACACCCGAGAGAGAAAGATGTCCTGTGAAAAAACTGAAGTAGATACGCACATCTATTTACATAAGATATGCTACTGTAATCCTTATTACATTATAACTGCAAGTATTGTTAATGTGTAACTACTCAGGTGTTAGAGACAGTATTAAATCCTCTCAATTTAAGCATGACATACATAACTCGCTGTACTGTAGTAGTCCTGACCTGCTCCTGTCTTTTATCATATTTCATAGATATTATAGATATATTTCATTTAGTAGACCTGATTATGAGATTTGTGGGGATTTAACCCTTTATACTTAACTTAACCCTTTATACTCCCAGGACCTCTCAGTGCCTCTAGACTTGCATCCCTCACTCTGGTAGAGTTACTACAGTGGATATAAAGTTTACACACCCCAGACTTTTTTAAAATTGCTGGTTTTTGTGATGTTACAAAAAAGAAACCAAGATAAATCATGTCAGATCTTTTTTTTTTTTTTAACCTTTAAAATTTTAAAAAGCTAAAAACAAAAAAAGTTAAAAAAATAAAAAATAAAAAAAAAATCACAAAACCCTGCAGTTTTAAAAAGTCTGGGGTGTGTAGACTTTTATTTTATATCCACTGTATTTACATTATATATATATATATATATATATATATGTACAAACTAGATTTTTATTTTATGACTTCTAAATTATTGATTCAGTACAAAAACATTTTAGATTTCCAAACGTTAGTTTTCCAGCACAAAATTAAATGTTACAGAAAAATGTTTATATGTCGGTAAAGAAAAGCAGCAGACGACATAAGAGACACTTTTCAGACATAAAAAACAGAACGAAGGCTGCTGGGTTTCGCTGCAAAAATACGAAGCGAGTCGACAGTCCAAGTCTCCAGAAGAACTGTGGCTGCTTCTGCAAGATGCTCAGTAACACTTACAGCTCATTTCCTATAAAACGGCACAAATTGTCCCTGAGACTTCTCTTTTTTTTTAAAAGCTAAGGACTTGACTTTGTTCTATTGACTTTGTTTCATTTATTACTGTTTACTGCTCTTTATAGTATTTTTTTAAATGTAGAAACATTTAATTTCTTCATTTTTGAAGGCATCTTTGCTCTACAGCACTTCTTTGCATGTGCCTAATTGTATTTAATGATAATGAAGATTAATCTGGGACTCTAGGGGGTTAAAATGCCTCATGCTCATGTCACATCACGTCACATCAAGAAAATGTCTTGCTTTTGAAAAAACATTCTGGTGTCCAGATGTGTTGTAGCTATACTAGCCCAATATACTAATTATACTAGCCCAAGACTTGAGAAAGTGAAGGCATACCATTGATACACACACACACACAGAAAAAGAAAGAAAAATCATTGAAAACATTGATTGGATGGTCACAGTGGCAAAGCTCAGTAGTGTCAGGTCAGAGAGAGAGACACAGAAGAATGATTTTTCTGCTTAAACTGCTGAAAATGAACTTTTTTGTGTGACTATTACTACTGTTCATTTTTTTAAAGTAATGTGAATAATCAATTTTCAATCTAGTTTCAATTTTCAGTATGAATGTCAAAGTGTCATACCTTCTTTTTTTTTAAAAACTCATCATGTAATGAGTAGAGAGATGAGTGTGATTAGGGCGTCATCATAGTTTCATTCAACTGCAGTCTGGCCTAGAGGGGAAAAAAAGTGAAAGGCCAGATCTCTCCTCAACATGCATCCAGTCTGTGGGCTTTATCAGCTTTATGGCAGCAAGAGATGCAGAAAAGTCTGTGTGGGCATATGGATGCTATCAGACATGCTTTCATTTGCAAAGGCGTACAGAGACAATGCAGGAATTATGTAGCTACAGGTGACCAGGTGCACACATGGGCTTCTTCAGACCCAGAAAATATATGCAAAATGGATCGAGCCTATGGTGAATCACACTCATACTTGCGTGAGTAATGCATATTTACCACTCGCGTGTGCATCGAGCCTGGATTGTCTATGCGAAGCATTATTTCGAATCTTCTCATGTTCTCAGTGGAGGACTGACCTGCTCAGGTCATCAGCAGACCTCCTCTGAGCAGGTCATGCGTAAATGGATTCTCTCTGATGGAGATTGCCATCAGCCCCTGAAGCTCTGTACTGACTGCAGCATTAAATGTCACTTTGAGCTATAAATCAGTAATGCGACGAGCAATAGCTCTTATAATTATAATGCACTCATATCCTCCCAGGCTTGTTTCTACTACATATAGTCCTCAAATATAGTATAGACACCCAGACACACTCCTAAAACTATATTGAAACCAGTTTCTGCACATAGCGTCACCGATTACATGTACGCCTCACCACCGCTTTATAAATAACCGAAATTTCCATATTGAAAGGTTTAATATAAATATTCAGCACCGCTGTCACAGAGAAATATGTAGCTGTGTTTTTCCTTTGCAACTACCTACAAGTCACTCTGACATTTACCTTAACATTCATTAGGACATATTTTCTACGAGGACACAGTGGCTCATAAAATGCAACTACTTGTGTTTTTGAGCCTATAGCTATTTATAAGGCTGTGTTCTTAATCCAGATCTGCTCGAACAACACCTTGTGTCCTGTCACTCAGAGCTGTTTGGCGTGTTTAGAAGGGTCCGGTGCGAGCAGAGGCCCACACTTTTCCTTGACACCTTGTTTGCATTTTTATGGCCCTTAACTGAGATGAACTGTCTGGACCGTCTGATGCAACAGTTGCACATTTTCGTTTGAGCTTAAACTCAATGCAGAATGCAGCTTGAATATACTCTATATAAAATATAGATTTTTAATACCATTTTTTATCAAATAAATTCATGTCATGGTTTTGTGTCATGGCTCGCCTGTCAAAACTAGACAGACATTTTCCCTGACTTTTTTTTTTTTTTTTTTAATATAACTGATTTTTAAAAAAAATATCCATGTGTATTTCTTTAGCATAATTCAGCACTGTGCTTTTCTGGACCATGCCAAAACAGCATGGACACCCTCCAAAAGTGCTCTGCTTTTGGTTATAATTCAAATTAGACACTAAACCACTGGAGTAAATGCCTTGCTGATGTAATTCACAGATGAACCTGGAGGGCAAGTATTCATCTCGCTCTGTGGGCTGATGGGCTGTGTGAGTTCTCATGAAGTATTTTTCAATGTTTAGGCTTAAGGGCGAATTTTCGCCAATTTTTCAAAATTTCAGCATAATTCGCTCATTGAGCACTAAAGTCATGCAGAGTCTTTGGAAGAAAAATGCTTTGTTGTAGAGACATGTACTGTCTTTACAGTGTTAGGACGTGTAATAGGAACCATGTGTCATGGCATTGCCATTCTTTGTCTGTGTACTCTGGGACAATTCGGAAACACAGTATCTAAATAACAATATCCCTGATATCCTTGTAAGCTGCCATTTTTCACAATAAGTAGACTAATTGTAAATTATTGCAAACTGCGACTGAAAGAGAAGGCTACTGGTCATGTTGGCTATGTTTCTAGGATCTATGTTTCTAGGATCTCGCAGTTGGCTATAGTTACAACGCAATAGCCAGTGAGGGGTTTGGATGTTGGGTTTGGAGACAGTTGTGCCCGAATCACAGTGAGAAGGAAGCACAGAAGTAACCAGAGAATAGGAGTTAATACAATGTTGTAGGCCAAAACCGTATTTCTAAACTGTAATTAATATAGTCTCTAAGAGACATATTCAGAGTTGAGATGCATGCACGCATGGAGGATTTAATATCAAAATTGCACAGATCTGTATTTCAGTATTCAGACCTCAAAGTAACTACAGACTTAAGCGCTACTCAGAGAGTTTCACAGAAGCTGAGTTTGCCTAAATCAAGGTGTGTCTCATTTATACGCAATTCTGACCTTGGACTCAAGCCAGTTCTTCTTGCACAATATCAGCTCGAGCGAGGAGAAGTGTCTGACAGCTGGATGCAACCACAACATGTCACATTTAAATTGATATTTTGGGCTGTAAACCAACTCAAAAACTATGGAATCACTCAAAGTTATTATTACATTCATAAACACTAATGAATTAATTAGTCCACAATTTATTATTTCTATTATTATTATTATTATTATTATTTGCATGGAGGACATTTTGCATGGAATAAATAGTATCTTAATCATTATAAACCATCTGCATGTTTTCCTTACAGGAAAGTGCATCGGATTTACCAAAATATGGTGAATTTTTTATTAATTCCACAACTCAAAATAGGTATAGTAAAATAGCCCATATTTGTCGATATAATTTGTGTATGATATAAAAAAATAGCAAAATAATAGGATGTGCTGCATCAAGTACTATTTTATGAGCTGCTGAATAATGAGAGGGGAAGCCATATTGTTACCAATTCATTCATTTTGCAGAGATTACTGTGATCATTTTTATTAGGACTATTCATGCAGTGAAATTTTATCAGTGTAATAAACTTGTATTAGGCGTTTATGTGAATGCTTGCCTTCTTCTCATTCATATATCACTGTATTCATCTTCTTTTTTCATTCTGAAATTCCCATTTGAAATCATGAAAGAAAAAAAAAAACAACACAATCTCCCTATTTTGTCTGCATCTCTCCCTGATTTTTTTTGGGCATAAAGGCAAGTGCTTGCGTTTAAAGGCAGTGGTTTAGAGGCTATAAAAAAAAAACCTGTCTCCGATTTTTCTTCTCAGGAAGAATTCAGGCAACCGCGATGTCAAGAACTACACGCAGGTAATTTGCATAATCTGAATTGGCTGCTCAGGAAATCTACTTAAGTGGCTGCGTAACCCGTCTCTGAATACTCGTAACTTTCCCCGTGTAAATATTGACGTAACTTTTGCACTCTAATCACCGACTCTGAATGCAACCCTAAGGCACCAGGTTTTTGCAAGCACTTTGTGTGCTTGCTGTTGATGTAGTGAGTAAAGGATAGAGACACCTGGTTTCAACTTTTCTCTAGAATGGTACCTTTCATCAAACCAGTCTGAATGAATTTCTTACTTCTTAATAAACAGATTATTCAGTTATATTCTAGCTCAATAGCAGCCCGTAAGAGTGTTATTTATTTTATTTTATTTATTTATTTTTTTTACATCAGGCCTCATCAGGGAGAAATGGAGAACGGAGGGTCTGAAAACATGCTGGATGATGAGGAGGCACTGTGGGAGAATGTCGAGAAGAACCGGTACATCCTGTGCCGTTACATTAACCCCAACAAGCTGACCTCCTATCTAAGGCAGTGCAAGGTCATTGACGAACAGGACGAGGATGAGGTGCTAAACTCCTTACTGCTGCAGACAAAGCCCAACCGTGCAGGTACTGTGCGTGTGTATGTGTGTGTGTGTGTATGTGTGTGTGTGTGTGTGTGTGTGTGTGTGTGTGTGTATGTGTGCGTGCGGACACGCATTTGCATGTGACACCAGTGTTGCGTTGCAGTCTGGATACAGCTGTATGTCTATAGTTTCACATCCCAATGCTGGTGCTGTGTATCTGTTTGTATATGGGAGCAATTTTTGTTCCCGGATCCTCTCACACACTCTCATTCAGTCAGCGCACCCATTCTGGTCTGCTATGACAGCAAGACTAAACACTATGGAATATGAGAATGCAAATGCTGTGCAGAAAACATTTACATGCAAATCGCACCATCAATCAGTTACTCAGTCACCACGTCTCTCACTGTGCTGTTCCAGTTGTGTAATATGATGATGAATGGAGGCTTTTAATCCCATGAGCTGCTACTGCAGCTGCTATATTTTTCAGTGCACTCCTTCCTGAACCACAGTATATTTTTTTTCAGCCTTTGAATGGCCACAGGCAAATTAGAAGATTTTGCCTCAGGTACAATATTTTCTAAGCCTGGGCTGTCTTGTTTGTGGGAAAGAATCACATCAAAAGTTGTTTAGATCGTAATCCATTTAGACAACTCTCTAGTGACTGATGCTGTGTTCCATCAGAGTTTGGTGCATGTACATCTTTTTCAGTGCTATGAGTCAACATTGTATGTGTTCTGATACTACTATTTACAGAAAATACAAATATAATTTGCAGAAAACGCACTTCTTAAAGGCCAGGGGAAAAATACATTTGCATTCATTCATTTGGCAGATGCTTTTATCCAAAGTGGCTGACAAGCGAGGCGGAATATAATCCAAATATCCCATACTAAAGAAGCTGACAGTGCTATAGGACTAATCTTCCACCAATCATCCAAATGCAGGATAGATGAAGCAGGAACTGAGAGAGGCAAAATTAAACACGAGGTTTGGAGTTGTTTGCATGCAACTTACCTGCAGCACCTTCTGCATGTTGAGTATCAAACTTTCACTCGAATGCGCTGTATGTCACGTTCTACAGCAGCGTATTGTAATTTTAACCAAGCTAACCTCTACCATTTTCGCTGTTTGAATAAGATCGATATGTAATAAAGAATTTTTACCTATTTTTAACATATTGGGTGTTGCCCATTTCATGCGAAACAAAAACCGACCGGGTGGCAAGTCACGTGGTAACATGGTACGGTGATGAGGGTATTTTCAAAAACAACATTTTGAAAACACCCATGTTACCGTACCTCGTCACCAAGTAACTCGTTAGCCTGATTGTGTTTGTCATGTAGGGGAGAACTTTCATGAGCCCTAATCATCGTATGTCCTGAAAAGCACAATCTTTACACATAAAATGCAGAAAAACGGAGGTAAAATTGTTTATTACGTGTCGATCTTATTCAAATAGCATAGTGGTAGAGGTTAGGTTGGGTAAGTTACGCTGGTGCAGAATGTCTCATACAGAGCATGTGAGTGAAAGTTTGATACAGAAGGTGATGTAGATAAGTTGCATGCAAATGTTTTGTTCTGTTGACTGGGTTGGCTAAGTGCTAGTACTCTTAGACTTTTATGCACTAATCACAATCAAAGTAGTACTTTTTGAATTAATCAGCCTTTTCCATAGTTAAAGCAATAACTCATTTAAGATGTTATTACTGGCGCAGTTAAATTCTGATAAAGTGTAGCAAAGAACAAGACAAACCGTACGTTAATTGGCTTCAATTCCTTTCAAGTTACTGTGCGAACAATGGAAATAAACAAATCAGTGCAGTAACTGTGAAAAATAATATATCTTTGTATCATATTACACTATTAATGGACATACCAATTCATAAAATGCGTTCGTGTGGACGAAATGATGACAGACATGGCTCAGGTGAATTAAATCGGGCGGGATATTGATTACGGCAGTGAGAGAGCGCAGCATGGAAGCTCGTGTCCATCAACAGAGCCCTCCTTACAGCCCAATGACGACAGAACTGCACACACTGAGACTAGGTATATATTCATGTGATCCCTTATACACTTTTAGCACGTGTCCAAAACCTCGCCTCTCCCATCGGCTGACTCATGGCTACGTCAGAGTATGTTCTGAACATTTCTAACAGATGGCGAGTGTCACTTTCACACATCTGCATGTGTTGGTCTGTGCATTCGGTCAAAACATCATTCTTATTGAAATGAATGGTAGTGGTGCATTTTTTTTGACAAATGCCAAAAAGTCCTTGTGAACCTAGATTTACTGCAGATAAATAATGTCATGCCTACCTCTAAACCTCTCCCTCAGTAACCCAGAGTAAATCTTTTTAAATTGCAGACTATAATAATAAAATTATTTTAGTTTATCAAATAAAAAGCTGCAGTTGTTGTGACGACCAGCCAAACATCCTCCAAATCCCAATCCAATTAAAATAACAATCTCCACAATCTCAGAATTAAATCTCAGAAAATCATGAAGGAATGATTGTTCTAGGTCGACTGCTGGATATTCTTCACACTAAAGGCGAGCGAGGCTATCTGGTATTCCTGGAAAGTCTGGAGTTATACTACCCTGACCTATACAAGATGGTCACAGGCAAAGAACCTCGGAGGTGCTCTTCTATTGTTGGTAAGTCTCCACTCCACAAGATGTTCATAATGCTAAACGATAAACGATAAAAGGAAACGATTGGCACAATCGTATTTGATAAACCACCCTTCCTAACTTTCATTCATTTAAATATTTTAATAATGTCGCAACAACTTTTTCTTTTTTTTCCCTTCGAAACCTTCTTGTGGTACATCTGTGTCTTGTGGAGCTCTTAAAAAGTGTGTGACTGCCCATACTTTCCTTTGCGTCCATAGTGGAGGAGGGCCCTGAGGGTCTGACCCAGTTCCTTATGAATGAAGTGATGAAGCTGCAACAACAGGCTAAGGCCAAGGATGTGCAGCGCGTAGACATCATGGCCAAGTGCCGCACACTGGAGGACGAACAGAAGAAGCTGCGTCTAGCCAACCAGGAGCTGCGCACCTTCCAGGAGCGCTATAACAAGATGAAGGAGGAGCGGAACAACTGCAACGATGAGCTCATTAAAGTGAAGGATGAAAATTACCAGCTGGCCATGCGCTACGCTCAGCTCAGCGAAGAGAAGAACATGGCCGTCATGAGGAGTCGAGACCTGCAGCTGGAGGTCAGAGGGCAGAGTCTAAGGCTCAGTTTTTAATAAATTATCCACTATAATAAAATATCCTCTACTGTTACATCTAACGCGTAGGGAGCATGAAGTTGGATGAACATTATGTGCCAGTTTTCTTGGCCAGGACTCTTTACGCACAAATGTGGTAGCTTATTTTATGCTTTCTTGTCACTGCCTTTCAGATTGACCAGCTGAAGCACAAGCTGAACAAGGTGGAGGAGGAATGCAAGATGGAGAGGAAACAGTCTCTAAAACTGAAGAATGACATTGAGAACCGTCCTCGCAAAGAGCAGATCTATGAGCTAGAGCGAGAAAACGAAGTTCTGAAGATCAAACTCCAGGAACTACAGTCTCTGATACAGGTCACATTCATTTACGAGATATGAAACGTGCAATAAAGAAACAGTAGTGAAATAGAAATGGCAAAGAACTATCTCTGTTCATATAAATCTCCGTCACTGAGAGTTTCTTTTTTTTTGCTTTTTTAAAAACGCGTGCAGCCTGGGCCACTGACGGACTCAGACAAGGCCCTCCGGGACATTCTGGAGCACGACCGCCAGGAAGCTCTGGAGGATCGGCAGGAGCTGGTGAACAGACTTTATAACCTGCACGAAGAATTGCGGCAGGCCGAGGAACTCAGGGACAAGGTGATTCCAGCTGCTCCATCTGCCTGGTTTCAGTTCATTTCCTGTTTATTCCTGTCCAGCTTAGGTTAGGTCAATGTCAAGATGACTCCGTTTGAATGCACTGCAGTCTATGCTGGTTGTTATTGTGCCTTATACCACAGCGCTGTCGAATTCTTAATTCTGATTGGTCAGAAGGTTGTGATTAATTTTATTCAATCTATAATTCAATCTTTATAGATTATTTTATTTAATCTATAACAGCAGCTCTGACCATAGTGCTGCTGCAAGACAAATCACAAGTTTATATTAATGCACTCATATAGTACAGTAACAATTTACACACAGACTGACACTGTGGCAGATGCTTCACATAAATGGATTTAAAAAAACATGCTATTGGTGATATGGTAAAGCTTTTAGGAGTGGCTGGTGAGGGAATGCCTTTTTAAAGTGGCAACAAGTGATAACAGGAACTTGCATTGTTTCAAACGTTACTATAAACTGATAAAAAGTATGACGTCATTTCTTAATTAATAAAAAAAATGTAACTTGGCAGATTACTGTTGTAGAAGAGAAATAAAACACTGTGTCTTGTGCGGTTCTAGGAAAATATTCAGCTTTGTGGTGGTAATGCTTCGCATTGGGGCGCATCACACCACGCTGCCACTGATTATTTTCCTATAACGGTAGTGTTTTATTACTTATATGTCCCACGGATTTTTAACAACTCTTCTTGACAGTGTCCTGAGTGAGCTATGATCCCGTCACAGCTTTATATAATTGGCTAAACATTTTCAATCAGCCAAAGCCAGTATCTCTTGTCACAATAGAACGAGATGTGATAAAGCTGACTACCCTGAGAAGGCCCTCCTTCAATCTGCTGCATCTTTAATTAGCAGTGGTTTTGACCTGGCATGCAAAAAAGTGTTAAAATTCAGGCGAGGACAGGAACTTGTCTTAGACTGAAATAGTGCAGGGCTCTTCTCACATTCTGTCTCAATTTTTTTTAAGCCTGAAAAAGAAAGATGAAAGTGTAAGTTTAAAGCACAATGCCACTTGAGACCCAGAATTTCTAGTCTGGAGGTGCCTTAGAGCCCTGCTGTGCTCTGCATTATATTAATCTCATTTGTGCATGTCTTCCTTTGTGCCCTGGGTCACTGAGATTAGAAATGTTTGCTTTCATCCATAGTACCTTGAGGAGAAAGAGGACCTTGAGCTGAAGTGTTCCACTCTGGTGAAGGACTGTGAGATGTATAAGAACCGTATGAACACCATCATGTTCCAGCTGGAGGAAGTGGAACGTGAACGGGACCAGGTTGAGCACGATAATACCCTTTGGATAATGTCAATTACGAGCGTAATTACACAGCAGCATTAATGGTGTATATTATATAAATAAAAACGGCAACTCTGATATCTACTGATATGTCTCACAGGCATTTCGAGCTAGAGACGAAGCCCAGAACCAGGTGTCTCAGTGTCTGATTGACAAAGACAAGTACCGTAAGCAGATACGGGAGCTGGAGGAGAAGAGCGATGAGCTGCACATCGAGATAATGCGTAAAGAAGCTAAGATAGTCACATTAGAGTCCAGACTAAGGCGCCTCTCCAAAGACCAAGGCCTGGATCTTACCCAGGTGTGGGAAGTATATAGATTTTTATCACAACAGAATAGCATTTGTTATGCAGCCAGGCACTGGTTTAACTGACAGACTGACTGACTGATTGAGTCAGTTTGAGCTATCTCAAAACAAAAATGGGACCTTTTCACCCCATCTTGTACCCATATGCGGTTGTATATTATCCTTAATAGGAATTAAATTGGCTATACCTATTATACTAGGTTCTGTTGTTTAAAAGGGGGCAACAGTCTCCGATCCCTCACCCAACAGTACTGTAAAAGAGAAAGAGTGGCCTCACTTTATGTTCTCAACTGTCCTTCATAGAGTCTACCTCGAGATATTACACCAGTGACCAAATTTCAGAACACGGAGCAAGCAGACACCAAGATGGAGGGGCCCTCTGAGGACTCTGGGGAGGAGACGTCAGAGGACATGTTCTTTGTCACACCCAGCACTGACTTCCCACCAAAGATTAAACGTAGACCAAATCTCAAAGGGGTGAGCATTGCTGAAATGTCACTTTCATTGATTTTGCCTTTTAAGTACATATTTTTGGACCAGAATTTTGTACTCTTGACACAGTTCCCCTACCCTCCTCAGATAAGAGCGAAATCGCCCATCTCTCCACCCAAATTGCTGGATTTCCAAGGTAGATTTACTTTTGATCATTGACAGCCTTGAATGTCAGAGTGAGAGGCACAAACCACACTGATTTCCTTTTCCTTTTTTTATCTTTTCTTACAGCGGCGCATCCTACCAATGGGGATCTCTCAGATGCCGTAAGCCCAGATGCTCACTCCATGATTATGAACTCCCCCTTCAGCACACAAGTAAGTGATTTGCGTAGGAGTTCTTGTTTGGCTTCAGCGCTTTGTTTTACTTTGTGTTTTTATTTAAGGTATCACAATCTTTTTTTTTTTTCTTTTCTGTGGCCTGCAGGCCCGTAACAGAAACTACAGCATCATGTCCACAACAGCTGAGCCTCCAGAGAAGGCCTCCATCCTCAGGAGGACTAAAGAAGGAGACCAAGAATTCCTGCCCCGATGGTATTCAAGAGTATAGCACTCTACTTTTCTGAGCAGAGTCGACACGCGATGCAAAAATGCAATTAAACCGCTTTGCGTTTCCTTTCAGCCTTGATACAGTGGACTCTGATGGAGACTACGTAGACATGGGTAAACATATGACTCATTGTATATCACCAAGAATCACTTAAATCATTCACATTTTGCTTCCGTGACATGCATCCCTCCTCCCCTTACTCTGCCCCAGATGATACAGACACATACGGCCCACCCTCCATCCACTCTTCATCATCCTCCCATCAGTCAGAGGGTATAGACTCTTATGATCTGGAGCAGGTCAACAACATCTTCAGGAAATTTTCACTAGAGAGGTACTTGTATTGAATTGATGCTAATTTTCTCCTCGTTTTGTCTTTAAAACACGATTATGTACCCATTTGTGATTTCTTGTGTGTGTGTGTGTGTGTGCCCTCTCTTCTGACTCCAGACCGTTCCGTCCATCTCTTACGTCCTGCACTCGTCCTACCACTTTGCCCCCAGTGCAGGAGCTTTCTCTCCCCGGAGACTCTCTCCTGTCAGACATTACTCTGGTTGGGGGCAACGACAGTGGCATATTTGTTTCCTCTGTCCTTCCTGGCTCCAGTGCTGAAAAGGCTGGCTTAAGAATGGGACACCACCTCTTATGGGTGACTCAGCTCTTTGTCTTAGCTCTAACCCAAATGACCAAAGAAGTCTTCTCTTTTACCTTCTCATTCATCTTTATAGTAACTTGGAGTGCTCTTGTTTCATTTTCACCTAGCTTAATGGCTGTATCCGGGGAGAAAGCCAGGGCATACCTTTGGATACATGCACTCAAGAAGAGGCTCACTGGACACTTCAGAGATGCACTGGCCCTGTCCAGCTCCATTACAGAAATAACTCTGAGGGTGAGTATGGATGCTTCTTCTCTTATTGTTGTTGAAAATGGATAGAAAAGTGTGTGTGATAATTAATATGTGAGGAACAAAGCATGACTGGACGTGCTGCTATAGGAAAATAATCAATGACAGGGTGTTGTAATACCTCCCAAAGACATTTATACAGAGTGTTTTATTCCTCTTTATTCTTCTTCAGAGTACTTTAATAAATAACATCAAATTCAGTTTTGTTCAGTTCCATTTTGTAGTTATGTCTAAAAAACAAGTTAGCTCCTGCATTATCACTTACGTTAAAACAGTTATAAACAGTTGTTCCCTCACCAGCCTCTCTTTTTTCCATCTCTTGAAGTTAATAAAACAGGAAATGCAGCTTTTCGTGTTACCACTAAACCACAAAGCCCAATATCTTGACCTTTTACTGTGTCTGAAAATTTAAGGGAACAACTTTATCTCTAGTACACAGCACTGACACCGGAGACTCCTTCCAAAAATGCTAAATAAACTTCACCATATCAACAATTACACACAAGTTTTTATCTAAGTTGTTACTATAGAAATGATTACGTATTAGAATGAGTAGTGTGTTAGCATAGGGTATAACACAGGCGGTTATAGAAAATGAATCAATACCATCTGACCAATCAGAATCAAGAATTCAACAATAGTAGTTTCAAAAAGCTCTACAATTCCCCCGATCCCTGTACAGCTGTAATCTATAGATTGTACAAGGTTGTACTTGTCAGTCTATCTATCTATCTATCTATCTATCTATCTATCTATCTATCAGCAGCTATGAGTGTAAATGGTCACTGTCAATATCCTCACAGTGGTCCTGCTGGAATTGGGGGTCACTGACACGTTTGCTCTGTGCTATTAGATGTATGATTGCAGCCTCGATGGCACATCAGAGCAGCAGCTAGTGTTTTCTATTGCTGTATGTGGGTGTGCGCCATGACATCTGCTCTCGTCTCCAGGCTACAGGCGTCTACAGAAGGACATCGAGGAGGGCCGAGCAGTGTCAGGCGACTCGTTCTACATCCGAGCCAACCTGAACATCTCCGGCCAGTTAGACAGCTGCTCACTGAGCGTACGGTGTGACGAGGTGCTCCATGTTCTGGACACACGGTACCAGGGCAGGTGTGAGTGGCTGTGTGCACGTGTAGACCCATATACCGACAAGGACCTGGAGAAGGGCACCATCCCCAGCTACAGCAGGTCAGAGCCCACTTCATATGGCTGTCTCAGTGGAAAAAATGAAAAATGAAAGAAGACTTCAATATAATTTAATATGTTCTGTTTTAAATGCTTGGCTTAGTTGTTCAAGTGAACATGAAAAATCGTTTTAAAGATGTGTTTTTCATTTCAAATATTACATTTTTGACCTGAAGGTAGTAAAATAGAAAACATTGTCCAAAATGTCTGTTTTTTTAGTAACTATTTCCATATAAGCCCAGATAAAGATCTGTTTTGAGATCATTTCTAGCATTGCAGCTAGCAAAACCCTAAAGTACAGACCTTTATACTTCCAGCTCAATAAGGCCTACACTTTAAAGTTACTTTAAATTTACATCAAAATTCTGAGCAAACGCAGCCTGAATCTTTTGTAAGATCAAATACTGTTTGGTTTTATAAGTTTGGCTGTTTCTTATTAAGCAATCTTAATCATATTAATCACTAATAATTGTTAAGAAATATATTTTGAGCCTATTAGGAACATGTTACTTACTTTCAGTAAGTTTTCTATTTGTATTCTCTTAAAATCTAAAAGCTGATGTTCCTAAACACTTGTACCTTGAAATTTCATTGTAAATCATATAACATATTAAAAGTCATTAGAATTACATTGGAATGATCTCCAGTCCCCGGTTACACTTTAAAGTTCTGTTTATTAAGCATATTGCAAGAAGCTAGCTAATGTCAGAAATATTTAATGCTGTCTGCTATCAGTGTTATCTGATGTTAGCTATAATATCAGCTTTCTGCTGTGCTAAAGACTTTCTAATGTTCCGGGATGTTATTGTAAAACCAGGAAGTACTTTACATCTGTATTGCACCTGTTTTGTACACTTATCTTTTTTTTATTACTCTCATGGGACATATGTAGAACATCTACAGCTAAAATAAAACATAACAGGATTGATCGAGGCTGCGTTGCATGTTGCGTTCATCCTGGACGATGATTGCCTGTTCGATCCTTTCACTCTGAGTTTATAGTTTCTTTGTTTCAAGCATTACACCAAAAACGTTGCAAAATGAAATACTTTGACTCCCAGTGATGATGTTTATGTGGTTGACTCATTTGCAACCAGGATGCCAAGTAGAACCTTATAACACTTATAACACGTTTTGCATTCCTGACTGAGGAAATGAAGATACAACATATAGGGAATTTAAAAGACATTTTCGAATTGTATTATATTTTATCGGATCAAAAGTGACGATCTGGTTCAGCCTCGATGTTCATTGCTAAGTAGTGAACAGACCCGGGAGTGTTTGTATGTGGTGACCATGACTGTATGCTGCAGTGTGAACTGACCGTCCTTCCTCTCCCTCAGGGCCCAGCAGCTCCTCCTGGTGAAGATCCAGAAGCTGATGTGTCGTGGCAGCCGAGAAGAGACGGATAGTCTGAGGGGACTTCGGGTTAGACAATGGCTTCATTTTATGTGCAGTTTTTTTCCGGGCAAGAACATAATGGAACAAAATGCAGCCAAGCGTGAATCCCAATACAACTGTGTTTTTCCTTTTTGTCCTCAGAATACGTTGCAGCCTGAGGAAGCCGCTCCGACAGACCCTAAGTGCAGTCCACGCCTGTCCAGAGCCAGCATCTTCATCTGTCAGATCCTGCAGGTAAAGCTGTGCCTCTGGCCTGACTTAGACATTATGAGAGAGTAGGTCTGGGTAAAGATGATGACTGTGTGCTGCAAAGATTGATAGAGATCCTTGGTGTCAGTTTGTCAGCAGGGCAGATAACAAGTACAAGAGGATGGACAGCAACGATCGCGTGCGCATCCTCAACGCTGGCAATCTGTCATCTCTTCCCAAACCGGGCTTTGAAACCATGAAGCCTGAGGGTAAGCATGACAGATCCAGTCTGCTTTGCTTCATTCTCACCCATGAGTCTGAAGGCTCATATAATAGCTTTATGATCTATAGCTTCCACTACCCGTGGACTTTTTCTGCTAAGAGTACATCAGTCGAAGTTCATCTCTGTTGAGCTTCAACTGATGGTTTGCTCAGGACATACAGTTAGTTAAAAACGTTAGCTTTATGTGAATGCGACAATGCTAATGTTATCTTTCACATATGGTTAGTTTTTTTTTAGTTCCACTTTATGCTGTGTCTCTAAAGACCTGTGTAATTATAGACAAATTATATATATAGTGTAAGTACTGAGAATGTTTTTTTATAGACCCTCCCTAACTCTTATTCACTCCACCCCAATCTGAGTCTGTTCTTAAAGGAAAACATGGCAAGCACTCAGCATAGCCAGATACGTTTATCACCAAAAAAAAAAAAAATGCTGTGCTTCCAAAAAAATTAATGACAAGAAATGTAGTAAAACTTAAATAAACACTGGTAGTGCTTTTACAAGATGAAGAAGCCTATTACTGGTGACTGGGATAAACTTGGACATGGAATTAGTGATGTTGCTCCTGGACATGGCCAGAAGTTTTTGGTCACCTGACCATCATACCCAGATGTGGGCCAGCATGACGATGCCCCTGTGCACAAAGCGAGCTCCATGAAGACATGGTGTGTGAAGGTTGGAGTGGAAGAGCTCGAGTGTCCTGCACAGAGCCCTGACCTCAACCCCACTGAACACCTTTGGGATGAACTGGAACACCGACTGCACCCCAGACCTCCTCATCTACTGTAACATCAGCGCCTGATCTCACTAATGCTCTTGTAGCTGAATGAACACAAATCTCCACAGCCACGCTCCAACATCTAGTGGAAAGCCTTCCCAGAAGAGTGGAGCTTATTATAACAGCAAAGGGGGAATAAATCTGGAATGGGAAGTTAAAAGCACATATGATTGTGAGGGTCAGATGTCCACAAACTTTCAGCCATATAGTGTAGTAGATAGGTTTTTATAATTTAGAGAGCCAGGTAAGGCAATGAGATGGTGATCCACCCTTACATAAGTGTATCCAGCTCCTGCGCAGCTAATAATACTAACTAGCTAACATCAGTATTGAGGGTCAGCTGAAAATATGTAGTAAATATGTAATTACACAGGTATTAGAGACACCCAATATAATATCATGTAATATAAATAGTTTTTTTTGTACTCCAACATTCCTGTAAGGCTGCTTTACAAACCGTGCGTTTCATATTTTAGATTCATCAGACCCGGAGAATGATTTGAACAAGAGCGATCTAAACTTGATCCCGTACAGTCCGGTGACGCCACATCACTGCCCACGAAAACGCCCCGTGCTCTTCTCTCCCAACATCCTGGCCAAAACCATCGTCCAGAAGTTCCTCAACTCTGGCGGGGCCATGGAGTTTAACATCTGCAAGCCAGGTAAGCATTAGTGGACGAGGTGTGCCTGAGCCTGATGTATGAGATACGAGGTAACAGGTAAAATTGCATCATTTATCATTAAAATAAGTAAAAAAAAGAAGTGCTTGCTGTTACTTACTGAATGCAGAGGTGTTGAGAAGGTATAACACATAGAGGTCCATACAGACTTTTGGACCTTACTATATATATATTACAGTATTCATATAATGCTGTAAAACAATAATTACAACAGAAGTGTTTTGTTCTTAGACTATAACATTTAACTCAGGCAGGATTGCAGTCTTAAGAGTTGAATTTAATTGCAAAGTTTAAAACTAGTTACAGGAAAATGGCACTTCTTTTTTCTCTGAAATCATTTTCCATTCAATATAAATCTCCCACATAAATGTACACAAAGCAAAAGCGTGCCACAAATGATAGATAAGGCAACGCATCACCTACTCATAATTACGCAAACAGAGGCCAAAACATTCCCTGAACTCCAGACGTTATAAAGCCATGCATCATTCTCGCTATGTTCATGCTACCGATTGTCCACTATACTTAAGACTTTATGCTCAAATCAGCGCTTTTAGCCACAAGCTGAGGTCATTGGGTATCGTGTTTCGAAAATTCAGCACTTACGTACACAAGAAGCTGCCAGGTCTCTCTTTCTAGAGATAATATCCTCCAGCAACATCCTTGCGAACAAGATGTTTATGAATAAACGCTCATTTCACCACTTAGCAAGCTATAGTCGTAGAGAGTGAGTAAACAATCTAAGACATATGTACATAGTAGAATTTTAGAGATTAAACTGGATATACAAGAAGAAGTCTTTATTTGTCACATATACATTACAGCACAGTGAAATTCTTCCCAAGCTGGGGTCAGAGCTCAGGGTCAGCCGTGATACAGAGCCTCTGCAGCAGATAGGGTTAAGGGCCTTGCTCAAGGGCCCAACAGTGTCAGCTTGCTGGTGCTCGGGCTTGAACCCTGACCTCCTGATCAGTAACACAGAGCCTTGATATAAGGAAACTGATACATGTTGGAATAGATGAGGCGCAATTACAGATCATTCTTTAAAACTAGAATTATTGATGCTGGGGTTTTTAGGGTGAGTGTCATCAGTTTTAATATTTTCCCTGTCCAATTGTGGAACGTGTTCATATGCACTGTGTATTCGACATCCTTTCAGACATCCTGACGAAAGAAGAGTTCCTCATGAAGCAGAAGATAGAGCCTATCATCTTCTCAAAGGAAAGGCAGGCGAGCACGTACGAGTGCATCACCCCTGAGAACATCGAAGCTGTTGCCTTTAAGGTATATAAAGAACGCTTTGCAGATTAGTTTGATTAGTACAGTGATTTTTTTTTAATCTTTTTTTTTTTGCATCTCGTTTGGAAAAGACGTCCCCTTGTATGAGCTGTATCATTTTTCTTACGGCTCGCTCACTGACCCGAAGCTCTTGGGTGGCAATTACACTGCCACTCTGACATCTAATTCATAGAGATCTGCTCTGATCCTCCACTCCTGTTTACACAGAGGGCTGGAGAGCAGTGTAGACCTTAAGCAAGGAATTGGTTTGGTTGGGTGTGTAAGAAGCGCTGCACAGCGGCTATGCCTTCCCTCGAGGCCAGAGAGAGAGAGAGAGAGAGAGAGAGAGCTCCTTGGGGTTTTGTCAGGTGGTCAGAAGCTTCGTTTTCATGCCTCAGTTATTAATGTGTCAGGAGATGCATGAACTTTTTCCACTGTGAGTGATGTACCTCTGAGAGGTGTGTGTGGAAAAAAAACAGAACGGCACAACACGAGTTGGGAAACAAAACCTAAATGATGGCTTCGGTTGAATACCCGAATTATGGAAATAAGCACATGTAGATGTTTCTATGCTGCCTGAAATCTGTACATTCCTTGCATTATCGGTTCATCATTTATAGCTGATGCAGCACATTGGATGCATTCGAAGACTGCGTTCACATTCTAATACTGTGTTCTGTCGCAGGGTAAACACTGTCTCTTGGAAGCAGATCTGAGCTGTGCAAAAGAATTGCTCAGGAGAGAAATCTACCCCATCATTATCTTCATCAAAATCTGCGAGAGGAACATCAAGAAATTAAAGTAAGCAGCCTGCCAAAAAAAAACAAAAAAAAACACACACCCTTAATCAGTCTTTCAGAAATCAAGTAGATCTCAAATGACTTTTTGTCTTTTAGATCAATCATAATTTTTGGATCTAAGTCACCTGACT
This sequence comes from Pangasius djambal, assembly GCA_022985145.1. Classification (NCBI taxonomy): domain Eukaryota; kingdom Metazoa; phylum Chordata; class Actinopteri; order Siluriformes; family Pangasiidae; genus Pangasius; species Pangasius djambal. Next base: position 15,128,333 of record CM040997.1, read on the forward strand.
GAATTTAATGACTGACTGACAGTAAGCTAGAATGTCAGTCTACTACGAAAAAAAAAAAAACCCTCAGTTTTTTGTTTTCCAAATATGTGTGGTGGTCGGGAAAACCTGTCGGATGTTGCTGTGGCTGAATTGTAGAAAACAGCCAGATATTTGCTTTTAACATTTTATGATAACTCTACTTTAAGCGACCATAAATATCATAAATCTTTCAGCCTGGAAATGTTTTTATTTATTTTTTAATCATGCCGCGACTGTGTTCCTCCAGAGATCAAGTCGGTTAAGGAATCTTTAATAAATGTGGTGGTAAAAACAAGCTGAGTGCCTAAAGATGCCTATAACTTTGCTAGCTAATTGCGATTTTGATCAAGTTGTTAGATTCCTACAAATGGGTTCATTTCGTAATCAGATGCTGGCTGCCAAAGTGTCTGCAATGCTCCTACGTGTGATGCAGTGATGTTGGAAAGGAACCTTTAAATACATTTTTCGCCATTTTCACTTGAATTTAAAATGTTGGAACTTGTGGTTGTGCACAAAGGATTTTCCCTGCTGCTGCACATATTTTATTTGCAAAATATTACAAACTTAATAATACCATTACCATTCATTTAAAACAAAAATATCTATTTTATATAAGACAAATCACATTTCTTTCATATGGTAACACCTGTACAGTCCTGTTACACACGGCATTGTCTCTAAATAGCTATGTCATTTGGAAAACCACCCTCCTGGTTACTAAAACAAGCCAGATTGACTGGCAATATTAAAATGCAATATCCAGAATAGTTATTTTAACAAGGGTTGTAGCTATAAACAATAGCTATGAGAATACGAATCCAGTGATGCACATCATACATACAGGAATACACATCGCAAAATTCATTTAATGTATTAATCATCTAATGTATTAATTTATGAACTAATATACACTATGTGGCCGGAAGGTTTGTGGACACCTGACCATCACACTCATATGTGGTTCTTCCACAAACTGTTAGCACAAAGTTGGAAGCACACAACTGTATAGAATCTTTTTGTATGCTGTAGCATTACAATTTCCCTTCACTGGAACTAAGAGGCCCAAACCTGTTCCAGCATGACAATGCTCCTACGCACAAAGCGAGCTCCATGAAGACATGGTGTGAGAAGGTTGGAGTGGAAGAACTCGAGTGTCCTGCACGGAGCCCTGACCTCAACCCCACTGAACACCTTTGGGATGAACTGGAACACCGACTGCACCCCAGACCTCCTCACCAACATCAGCGCCTGATCTCACTAATGCTCTTGTAGCTGAATGAACACAAATCTCCACAGCCACACTCCAACATCTAGTGGAAAGCCTTCCCAGTAGAGTGGAGCTTATTATAATGGCAAAGGGCGGGACTAACACTATATTAATCCCCATGGATTTGGAATGGATGTGATGGTCAGGTGTCCACATACTTCTGACTATATAATGTAGCTAAATTCATCTACCTTATTAATTGAAAATAAAATGCCCAAATCCCAAACAATTCAAAAGTAGACCAATTCAGCTGCAATTTTTACAAACCTGGCAACCTGGTTTCAGCGAATGACATAATGACCAACATTTGACTCTGACTGAATTACTAAAGTTCTCCATGAGTGCTATGTATACCTGCTGCTGCTTTAATTTTTTTTTTGACATACATTAACAAAGAAGAATTCCTCTTATTTGAGAAGTGTGACTAATGGACCTGAACATATTGCAGGAGGCTGCCTCTGAAGGTGGAATCGGAAGAGGATTTCCTGAAGATGTGCCGCGCTAAGGAGAAAGAGCTGGAAGCCCTGCCGTGTCTCTATGCCACCGTGGAGCCCGACTCATGGAGCGGAGTGGAGGATCTCCTCAGGCTTATTAAGGACAAGATCCTAGAGGAGCAGAAGAAAACAGTGTGGGTGGAGCAAGACCTGCTGTAGGTCACCTGACCTTGAGAACAGAAAGACAGCCACAGACACAGACAGTGTAGGTTACACTGATCTCTGAAACTCTGTCAGAGTTTGTGGCGCGGCTGGAATGTATACTCAAACCACTGCAATGCAAAGAGGAAGTGATGCAGAGGTATGTGGTTCCTGTGCAGTGAAAAAGAAAATGCGCCTAAGGAAAGATGGGCTTTTCTGACAGCAGTCCCAGCTAGAGGTGGAAGCGTTCTCATTCAAAGCCTTTTCATATCGTTCCTTCTCCAAATGTGCTGCTGTGGTCAATAAAACATTATTTTATTCACGTTCTATGTGTAATACCGAATAAGGCACAGCCCATTGCATTTTGTTGGATTCCATCCACTATTTTTTCCCCTTGCAAATGCTCGCTGCAGTTCTCATTTATCATCCTGAGTGACCACAAACAAGATGAATGTTGATCATTCTAAACTGAATTTGATGCCCTTATCATTGCATTGCTTAAATGATGGACCAGAGCTCTGATTTATTTCACTCCATCTTCGTGTTGTCAGTATATTTATTTTATAGCCAACATGCAGTGCATTATTTAAAAGAAAGGCTGTGTTATTTCTTCCGCTGTAGTGTGTACAGATGATGCGTGGGTGGACGACTTCTCTTTGCTTGTTATAGGTTCGAAGCATAGGCATGCTGTATAGTGAATAGTGCGTTCGAAAAAAAGCGAAACCATGCAGCATTAAGTTTGACTGAACAATTGTGAGACTGAACAATTTGAATACCATGAAAAGATGTTTCTTCTAGAGCTATAACTTTTAGAACACATCCACAAGTCACTTGCAAAAAAGGGAACTGTCACCAAGAAGCTCTTCGCCTATTTGCCTCTGAAGGCCATGTGTTCTTTCTGCTGTGTAAATAAGGGGCGTTGCACCAACCCTCAAAGGTTGACATATAATCCTGTGATAACTTTCATATCATTACAAACTTGTGCATGATTGCAAATGTGTTGCTAACTATTTTGTTGATGGCAAGACACTACAGGTAGTCACGTCAATCATAGTTAAATCGGTAACATGTCTTCTCTTAAACTGTAGCAATAAAAATATCAGAAAATATTCTTCCGAAAAGTTAAAGCTTAGCAACTTTGAAGAAGGCTTAACCTCCTCCCACTTTGTACAATCTCGTCTTCTCATACATCCCGGAAAAGCTTGCATTGTGGAATATATGCCAGTTTACGTGTCATTATGATATACGTCAATCAGCCATAACATTAAAACCACTGACAGGTGAAATGAATAACATGGATTATCTCGTTACAGTGGCACCTGTAAAGGGGTGAGATATATTAGGCAGCAAGTGAACAGTCAGTTCTCGAAGTCTACGTGTCTGAAGCAGGAAAAATGGGCAAGCGTAAGGATCTGAGCGACTTTGACAACGGACAAATTGTGATAGCTAGATGACTGGGTCAGAGCATCTCCAAAACAGCAGATCTTGTGGGGTGTTCCCGGTATGCAGTGGTTAGTACCTACCAAAAGTGGTCCAAGGAAGGACAACCGGTGAACCAGCGACAGGGTCATGGGCGCCCAAGGCTCACTGATGCTCATGGGGAGCGAAGGCTAGTCCGTCTGGTTCGATCCCACAGAAGAGCTACTGTAGTACAGATTGCTGAAAGAGTTAATGCTGGCTGTGTATAGAAAGGTGTCAGAACACACAGCGCTTCGCAGCTTGTTGCAGACCAGTCAGATTGCCCATGCTGATCCCTGTCCACCACCGAAAGCGCCTACAATGGTCAGGTGAGCATCAGAACTGGACCATGGAAGACGGTGACCTGGTCTGATAAATCACGTTTACTTTTACATCATGTGGACATCTGGGTGCCTGTGCGTCACTTACCTGGGGAAGCAATGGCACCGGGATGCACTATGGGAAGAAGTCAAGCCGGTGGAGGCAGTGTAATGCTCTGGGCAATGTTCTGCTGAGAAACCTTGGGCCCTGGCATTCATGTGGATGTTACTTTGACACGTACCACCTACCTAAACATTGTTACAGACCAAGTACACCCCTTCATGGCAACGGTATTCCCTAATGGCAGTGGCCTCTTTCAGCAGGATAATGCGCCCTGCCACACTGCAAAAATTGTTCAGGAATAGTTTGAGGAACACGACAAAGAGTTCACGGTGTTGACTCGGCCTCCAAATTCCCCAGATCTCGATGGGGAAACAAGACAAACAAATCCGACCATGGAGGCCCCACCTCGCAACTTACAAGACTTAAAGGATCTGCTGCTAACGTCTTGGTGCCAGATACCACAGCACACCTTCAGAGGTCTTGTGGAGTCCATGCCTTGACGGGTCAGGGCTGTTTTGGTGGCACAAGGAGGCCCAACACAATATTAGGCAGGTGGTTTTAATGTTATGGCTGATTGGTGCACATCTTAATTTCCTTTATAAACCTTATACACCCCACTAACTCGAGTGCATTTTTAAAACCGTTTTTGTCAAAATCAGATGTTGTATAGTTAATCTCTGTAATCTCTGCTTTTATATGACCTGCATGCAAGGAATTTTACGTCTTCATTCCTTTCCCTAAGTAGAAGTATACTAGAAAGGAACTGTTGGATTTATGTTAGATTTTATACTGAAAATGACATTTTATTTTCTTGATTAAGTAATAAAGAAATGATTTTCCAAGTCTTCCTCTTGAGAGCGTCTTCACAGTGAAATAAATATTTAAATTCTAACAACATCAAAAGGCTAGATTTTTTGTTTTATCAAGTATGCAAATGTATGCACATTTAATTATGCAAGACCGTATTTGCATAAATAAATGTACTTTTTTATTTTCCTATACAAAAAAATACTATCTGTTGGTTTTTTTTTTCTTTTTGTTTGTTTGTTTGTTTCACCTGTAGTGTCTTGCCTTAAATGAATGTATATGTCTGTGTCTGAACTATATTTATTACAAGTACAGTCAAAAAGATCAGAATTTATTAATATAGCAGAGACTGATTGTATAAACCTTAGCTGAAGCGTATATGTCTGTAAGATAAGATACACACAAATGTACTTTATATCAGATATAACTGTATGTTCTGTTTTACATTAAAGTGTTTTGAAAGAACAGCCCTATTTCCTGTAATGCCACTATAGCTGTTGCTTTCTGAGCAGGTCTAGTGCTTGTTTCAGCCTGTTTTTCGGCCAACTCCTCTGAAGCTTTGCCAACTCGCACTTTCACTGAGCTGTAAATGTACTGAAATAGTGCACTTTAAAAAAAAAAAAAAAAAAAAGGCAAGAAATCCTAAACAGAGCATGTCACAAGTTGAGCAGTGGAAATTTCAGTTGGTTGGTGGCTGCGATTGACAGGTCGGAGCCGCCTGTGGTGGCGGTGGTTCCTCTCAGAGCAGCGTCACTGAAGACGAAAGCTCTTACGGTAAATTCGAGTTTCCACTGCGACTGGAAATATCAGTCTGCAAAGCTCCTGGATCTCCTTATTTACCAAAACACATAGGCACGCACTTGAGACTTGTCATCTTTTCTCCTGGCTTTACACTGAAAATGATTCATGAGTGTGTTGGAGTGTTCTGGCTCGCTGGTGCCTTGTAATGTGAACCTGAGAGAGAAAGTAAACAAATCATTCTGCACTGCTTAATGACTTCTTCTTATGTTTTGCATAGTGGAAAGTCCTGTTTACTCGCTGGTAAATAGACAGTATGATTATGTGTCGTTGTTCTGATCAAACCATACAAGGGAAGGAGGACAGCAGAGGTGTGAATATCAAGCTTGCACAACTGCACACATGCTAAGACTTTCTGAGGGTAGCTGCATGAACTACAAACTATTAACATTGTGGGTTTAGTATTTGCAAGTTTTGGGCAAGATGTAAAATACTTGATTCATTTTACGTTGGAATGTCACAAAATCCATCTTACTAGCATCCAGTTTGAGACTTTAACCCACACTCAATAGAATTTACAGACTGTTTTCTCTGTCTTTTTCATCGTGTTATTTTTCATCTTAGATTTATATAAATAATAATAATGATGTTTCATTTACGTAGCGCTTTTCACTGGACAATTCTGGGAAAAGAGAAAAACGGAGACGGAATAGTGAACAGACCAACAAATCTTGTTTTGTGTTTGGTTCATATTCTCAAACGGACATGTAAATGACTGCAATCCAGTTTTGTTTTAAACTGCCACGCAAGTGTGAGGTCAGAGTCAAACTGTGCACACACACACACACACACACACACACACACACACTTTCATGGTGTAGTGAGAATCAGAATAGTGTTATGATTATTACTCACTGAAATACAGTGGCTTGCATAAGTATTTAACCCCCCCCCCCCCCCATCCTGAACTTCTCCACATTTTGGAGCGTTAGAGCCTGGAACTAAAATAGTCACAGAATAGTCCAGAATATTGGAAAGGGAGAAAGAAATCTCTTCATTTTGCAAAATTATTAAAAAATAAGACACATAAACCTAAATTAGTTCTGATGCAATTCTGATTACTATCAGAAGTCCCCTGTGTGCAAGTAAAGTGTCATGTAATCTCAATATATATATTGAGAGGCAACTGGGAGATTGTCAGAGAACATACCTAAACAAACAACATCAGGAGGACCAAAGAGCTATCAAAACAAGTCCAGGACAAAGTTCTGGAAAAGTATCAGTCAAGGTCCCATGGAACATCATAGAATTCATTATTAATATGATTGTGTCTAGAGGAGGCTGAAAAGTCAGTGACCAGGAAGTCAGAGAAGCAACCTTTTCTAAAAGAGTTGGACTTCATCTGATAGAATGTAGTATATAAAAATTGTCCTGCTGACTTTTTTTTTTTTTTTCTTTTCTCTACAGCCAGCTGCCACAGGAAGCAGAGCACACATCACTGGGGTGTTGCTTTGGCAGATGGCTCACCAGACTGTTAAGTGCGGCCGTCAGTCAAATCTGTGAGGAATGTAGGAGCTGATATGTCGTCATAAACACTCCATCAGAGTGAGTGTGTGTTTATGTATGAGTGTATGTGACAGACATCAGGATTTCTGCATCAGGCTCGCACTCGCCATCTGTGCCTCCACTGCAACACCCGAGATGTTTCCGAGCAACCGTCCTGTTACACCCACAGCTCAGAGCCGACTCATCTGGAGTGTCCTGCTTTCGCTAAATCGGGGGTTAATGTGTGTTTTTCATGCTCACATGTGAAGCGCAGTGTCCCTTGTTACAGTCTATGATGAAACGTTTTCTAGATCATTGCTTTGATTAGAAAAGTGGAACTTTTGGGTTTTTTTTGTACGGCAGCTGTATCTTTGGAACGTCACATGCTCAGTGAAGTGGAGGCGCCGAACGCACAGGCTTCATTTTCGTCTCGCGTATGTCTCCCAGTCTGCTCCGTCTGATAGAAGAGTCATTAAACACGCATGCGTCTTGACTTCTCATGGAGTTTTTCAATCATACGGACGACGGTAACGAATAGCAATGCCGTTGTTTGGTTCGTTTCTTCCGAGCGTAGTTTTCTCCTTGTTTCCATCTGCTTTGTGTTTGTCAACTGCTCTCTTTGCTCTCTTTCTCAAAAGAGCACAGAAGAGCACTTGTCCTGATGCTGGCATGTTCACAGCCAAACAGAACAAGTCACGTTTGGTGGATTTTATTAACAGATAAAACCTAAAGCACACTAAAGCACTCCATCTCCATCCATCTCTAACACTAATCTGATGTTCACAGGGCAGGTTTTTATTTGAGATCCCAGTATTCCAGGATGTAAATGTGACAGGGATTTAATTATTTACTTGCTTTCACGTTAGTACAAAGTAATTAGATGTTTTAACAGGAATTTGTGATTTCAGCTATGGTCCGGGGAGACTACATGCCTACTGGGTTTTGTTCATTTCTAATTAGGTTGGACAACATATTGAATAGTATACTGATGTTTTTATTATTATTACTATTATTATTTAATGTTCCTTTTTCTGAACCCTTGCCAAAGAAACCTCATGTTATTTGGGTCTGTAAGTAAATAGGACAGCTAATAATAATCAAACTTCAGTCCTGAATAACCGTCACTGATCTCCCATAATACATTCTTATATTATGTATAAATTATGTATGAATTATATTATAGCATAGTATAATTTTTGTAAATATATTTTTATATTTATTAAATTATATGAAATCATACTCATATTTGTATGAGTATGAGTAATGCCACATTTTAAGGCAGAACAGTTAATAAACAGTTTAGTTTAGATTAGTTTTGTTTAGACTATTAAGTAGTTTTAATATTATCTAAACAAGATAAAGTCGTTGTTTATTCTGTGTCTAAAAATGAATGAAATAATATAGCTCTACTGAGCATAAAATGTCACAAGCCTAATGTATACCACTGTGTTGTTGTACTGTAAGGAGTCTCAGGGTTTATCATTAGCTCTAGCTTTAGACACCGAACTAAAACAAGACAAAACAGAAAAACATTCTGACAAACGAAGTCCACTTTCACACTTGTGACCTTTTCATACTTGTTGTTCTTCCCGGCACTTGCTTCTGGTCACTTGATAGAAACTTGGCCAGCTCTGCGCTTGGATCATATTCTACCTCATTTGTTGCTTAGGATAAATGCCAAATTCGTGTACGTATAAATTGTACACATGCAAATGCACTGTCTAGCACTGCACATTACGGTGGCAAGGCCCCTGGACACGAAATGACAAACTGATCAGAAGCCTGCGAGGCTGTGAGGCTTCAGTCCTGAATGAGTTGTTTGGAAACAAAACATTATCCTCTCCTCAGTTCTCCGATCTCTTATCAGCGTAAAGAGATTGCACGCATTGTTCCAATTGCTGTTCATCCAGCTTTCATTCAGCCCTCTCTTCACAAGAGCAATTTTCCTTTCGACCAACAAGAAAAATGGCTGTTTGTGTTTTGGGGTTTTGATGTGGTGTTCAAAATGTGTAATCATGGCAGCGCTGCTCTCTGGAAGCCTCTTCACACTCTTTCTCCGCAGCGAGTGCTGATTTCTTCCTTCTCCCCAAAAACCTAGGCCAATTAACCGCCTCCTTGAAAATCAACTTGAAAGCTTTTCCATTAAATGTTTCCCTTACACATATCAACTAAATAATGGATAAGCTTTAAGTCTTAGGTAATCAGAAAGTGTTTGTTTTCCAGCATAAAAAGCCACCTCATAATTTACTTCCTAGCCAGCTGCAAGGGGGAAAGCTATATTGTCTATATGTAAATGTGGATCTCTGTCACAGGTATGGGGTCAGCCGTACTGATCATAATACTTCCCTCATTCCCTTATTTTTACATTTCTGCAGCTTTATTGGCAGATTTGTCTACCATGTGCTCAGGGAAGCACAATTGTGTTCAGTTGATAAAAATCTGGATAATAATCGAATAAAAATAAGAGCTGATCATTTAACATGGATCATAATAATAATAATGATATGGAGGTACTGAATATGGGTCAGACTTTGTTTTTTTTTTAGGTTGTTAAGTCATTATTTGTTGGTGTCTCACTCATAGTTTTCATCATCATTTCACATATGCACTTTCCTGCAGTTCATTTGAACAGATTTGAGTTTAATAACTAATCTCTTTAGAAAATAATGGACACGAGAAGCTGGATTTTGAACAGATGAACTCTAATCAAAGCACAGACGAACACTGCCCCCTACTGAAATAACTGTGTAATGTATAGTTAGCATAGACTAACACTGATTTCACACACTTGCCACATTTAATGCATAAATTTGAAATAAATTATATAAAAAAGATCAAGATCAATGTTGAGAATTTTTTCAGAAATTAGCGTTGTAAAATAAAACACAGGATGCGTTATTCCTGTACTAGCACATGACTGACTCTGGGGAAAGTTACTAACCGCACAACACTGGTGATATTTGGATTTAGTACAGCTTTGTGTATGTGTAGGTATGTGTGTGTGTGTGTGTGTGTGTGTGTGTGTTGTATCATTTTATTGCCTGATTAGATAACTGCATAAAAGTGCAGGTGTACAGGTGTTCCTAATAAAGTGGATGGGGAGTGTGTATATGTATGTGTGTATATATATATATATATATATATATATATATATATATATATATATATATATATATATATATGTGTGTGTGTGTGTGTGTGTGTGTGTGTGTGTGTATGCACACACATATATATCAGTGCAGACAGGTTAACACAATTGTAAAGCACTATTTAACACAAAATTGTCTAACATTAAAAGTTAAAAATGTTGTTTTGAGGATCCAAAGTAAGTCAGAAGTGACCTGGTCATACATACAGGGCGTGCAATATATCAGATTTTTGAGGCCTTGCTCCCAATTTTGTTAGTGTGAGATTTAAATGTGACACATGACACGCAATGTATTACTTTAGTTTAAAAAAAAACTACATGAGTCTAATGTTCAAATTTATTTCCCGTGCCAGGATAATGTCATAGCATGTTTGGCTACTTTAACATAACCCCCTCTCCGATTTAGAAAAATCAAATAGCAAACTAACTCATACATACATTCACTGCTGATTTAATCAGATAAATCTATTACACGTGTGCGGTTTGTAGGTGTACATTTACTGAGTGCATTCCCTACGCCTTCGCTAACAAGGTAGGTGTGTCTGATAAAGTGGCCAGAATGTGCTTAAAAACCCCAGCAAGGTTGCTCCACCTGATACACTCATAACACATTACGATAGCACTACCGTGTTAGTCTCGCTGCTGTACAGAGAACAATCCACCACCTAAATAAGATCTGAGGAGCGCAGATCCTATGGAGGTCACTGTCTAGTAATGGATGGAGTAGAACAGTTGTAGGGGAGAGTGGGGTCAGTTGTCTCTTTTTTTTTTTCTTATAAGTAAAATATTCTTAAGCTCCATTGTTTTAACACATGATAAGTAAGTACTATTGTCTGTTAACTATTCATCCTAATGAAATACCATTCTTGTGTTAATACCAGAGGATATGAGAGGTCAGTTGTAGCACCTTGAATTAATTCAGGTCTGTGGGAGACATAAGTTTTTTGCAAACAGATTTTTTCTGTGCATTAAAGAACACGTGTTTGTACAATGTTTCCACACGATGAAGCACTTTTTAGCTAAAACGTATAACACGGTGAACTTGTGGTACGTACGTCAATCACATGAATAACAGCTGAAATGCTCAGGTATAAAGGAAACCATTTTCAAGTAACGGGAATCATTTTTGTGTTTTGTTAAACACGATATCTTAAATACTCGGATTGATAACACCGTTACAACTGACATGTCAACCATTTTGAAATCTGACATGCTCACCAGCTTAGCACTGTCAACGCATTCAAGTCAACTACCTCCAAGTCAACTAACACCAAGTCAACTAGACAGTGATCAAAACTAGCCGGTTTTGGTTTTATTTGCATACAAAATGAATGCATATTTCAAAATGTTCTCCAGATTACGACAATTACTTTGCCATACCGACGTTTGACGACAAATACTTCAGCGCACTCTTCAGACAAATCCTTCAGATTATAGCAGTCTCTTATTACTTGGCACACTGTATGAAATTATCCCAATAAAATTTGATAGCAGACTGGGTAATAACATTTGCTCTCCGTGTCAGATTATATGATAAAC